>PVJA010003097.1:22133-98790 GCA_004027025.1 Myocastor coypus
GTCTCGATATGCAGTTCAGGCTGGCCTTGCGCTCACTTTTGTAGCCCAGGCTGGTCTTGAACTCGCATTGATCCTCCTGCCTCAGCCTCCCGAGTGCTGGGATTACAGGCGTGAGCCACCATGCCCGGCAAAATCTTGGCTTTTGAGAGTAGTTTGTTGCATTCCTTATTCAAAGTGCTTGTTATCCAGAGAGAGAGGGAGGAAAGGAAAGAGGGGAAGAGAGAGAGAGACAGAGATGGAGGGGAGAGAGAGAGAGAGAGAGAGAGAGAGAGAGAGAGAGAGAGAGAGAGAAATCAGTAGAGAGGTGTGATCATGTGATGTTCACCCATGGTGACCAGGAAACAGAGGGAGGAGGCAAGAGCCAGGGGCAAACACGCTCTGCTAACCAGGTGTGGTGGCGAGGGCCTGTGGTCCAGTGCTCTGGAGGCTGAGGCAGGAAGAGCACCACAAATTCAAGGCTAGCCTGAATTATGTCGTGAGATCTTGTGTCTAGGAAAAAAAAAAAAAAAAAAAACCTTTCAGTTTCCACCATTAGTGACCAGCCTCTGCCCGGTCCCCGCCTCCTGGTGGCAGGGTAGCTCTCTGGGCATCAGTGGCCTGATCCATAGGTGACTCTGCTCCCCCCAGCCACCCCCCCCCACACACACACACACAAAGACCCAGTCAGCTTCCAAACACGTGAAACTTTTGGGGAGACATTTAGATTCAAGCCATGACAAACGGGATAGAAGAATAAATTAAACTAGCATTTTTTACTACACAATTACTTGAGAACAAAGCATTTTCACTTGTCTTACATTTTTATAACCAAGAGACAACCAAAATGACTCTAGGACATAATTTCTTACATGTTCACCCTTGAACTTTTTTGTCTAAAAACTCCCAGCAGTAAGTTTGGTCTTCTGATCACTCTGACTAGGATGATATGTGTCAAGGACAATTTTAATAGCAATGCTGAATAGTATGGACTTTGAGACATCAGTGTTACAGAATCTACTTGGTGGAAAATCTAATTAACTATTCAGAACATCTTATCTATTTCCTCCTTTCATTCTCTTTAGTTATAATGATTTTTCTGCCCATTTGAGATTGTTCTCTTTGTTGTAGACTTACAGATCCAATTCTTTGAAAGACTGTGGAAGTGAATTCTATTTCTCTCTCTGTCAGTAAATTAATCTGTGGAATTTCAAAAGGCTAAAGTCTGGTTTAATGTAGACTGTCTGGCTCATTACCTCTGCTCTTTTATCAGGGATACTAGATCAACAAAAAGAATACAAAATGAGCAAATTATGAGTTCTCAATTTGTCCATTCACAAGTAATCTGTAAAGCATCGACTCTACATTAGCAAAGTACAGAATTCTAAAATAAGTCTTACTACAGCTGTTAAAATACTGCATTGTCCAAATATTGACAGTGTCTCTGGGGTGTGTTTTAGCTTGGGTTTAGAGTCTATCCGAAAAGTCTCATATGTTAAAGACCTGGTCCTCAGGAGAGACCTATTGAGAGGCAGGTCCTTTCAGGTGACTGGATCATGGTGGCTCTGATGTCACCAGTGGATTAACTCACTGGTGGGGTCCTAACTGGCAGGACTGCTGGGAGACCAGGGGACCATGAGACTTAATTGTCATATTCGCTCTGCCTCCCACTGGCAAGGAGTCATGCACACAGAATCTACTACATATTGCATGCTTATCATGTATCAACTATGAGCTGAGTACTCTTGTATACATTTATAACATTCATTTTACAATCATCCTATGGGTTACTGCCATTATTTCCTTACTAGGTGGGAATCAGGTAACGGCACATGGCATCACTATCATTAGTACTGAGCTTTGATTCAGATTTTATTTTCATTGCACTGATCTTAGGACTTCTATTACAGTTATATATCTGGGATCCCTGCAGGGCAACCTCAGTGCCCTGCAGTGTGCTCCCATGCATGGTAAAGGAAAGGGTAAGAGACAAAATAGTGAGGCAAAGGGGATGTAGGATGACCCATTGCTCACGGGGACAAAAAAAGCCACACCAGGTAGCCAGAACCTTGGTATTTATTGGTCACATTTACATTAAGAAAACTGGGGAGGGGATTTCAGATGACGCAGAGGCTCAGCAGTGATTTTGTGTTGACGAGGACGGCTTGTGAGATGCAAGATTAACAGGAAGTCTGTCGTTCTGCTCAGATGAAACTCATTCTATTACTACCGGGTTCTCAGGGAACCAGCACACCTTGGGCTGACACAATCCTTCCCTGGAACCTGATAACACCGCGTGAGCTGCAGTTCATGGAGTTACGTCTCTGCATGCCACAGCTGGCTTGCATAGTTAAATACTGTGCCTCAGACAGGCTCTAACCACAATTTATTATGAAATGATTTTCCCCAAAGTGTGTATGGAATGGTCCTCTATAAATGAATATATTATTCACTTATAAAAAGAGCTTTATAAAATCGAAACCAAGCAAGGTGATGCATACCTATAATCCCAGCCCTGGGAAGACTGAAAACAAGAATATCACTATGAGTGCAAGCTATGTAGTGAGACCCTGAGCCAAATACATAAATAAGTAATAAATACATCCCCACACATACACATATACACACATATATGTAAAAATAATTTATTGCCCATATATACTTATCTATCTCTCTGAGTATCTCCATAATCCTTCATCACTGAAAAATATGTTGATTTAGATGTGGGAACTTCCAGATTCATTTGTGCACTGGTAGTTCGTGGGTTTTTTGTTTGTTTGTTTGCTTGTTTTTTGTCTTTTTGAGGGAGGGTCTAGCTATGGAGTTCAGATTGGCCTTGAGCTCACTTTTATAGCTCAGGCTGGTCTTGAACTCACCATGATCCTCCTGCCTCAACCTCCCAAATGCTGGAATTACTGGCATGCACCACCAGGCCTGGCTAGTTGTTTAAATACTAATAAATTACTGCTCACATTTTCCTCCCTTTTATTTAGGTCCTAATTAAATCAGAGTATTGAGTACCAAGTGATAGCCTATTTACCTGAAGTAGGAGTATCCTTGTTGGCAAGAGCGAAGGCTGCTCCGGCAGGTCCGCAACCCTCACACCTCTGCCTCCAGGACGGGTCCTGTAGAGTTTCCCTCATCTGCATCTGTTCTTTCCCATCCCAGGTTGTCTTCCCACCAAAGAAGCTACCTTGGTCTCTATTTTAAAAGGTCTCCTACACCTGCCAATGTTACACTTCTCACCACTCTTAACCTAAATGTGTCTCTGTTTCATAGTCTAGCCTTACAGGTTCCATTTTATGTAATTAAATTGTCATGTGCAAATGTTTATGTTGTAATTGAATTTCCTTACTGAAAAATTATAAACTGCTAAGGAAAGGTACGAATTCTTGAAAGTGGATTGCTTTTGGTTCTTGCATTCACCTTAATTTCTTTCAATCTTTTTTAGTCTTTCAGTCTAATTCGATTCCAGGACTCTGATTCAGTTAGTGGTATGCATGATCTTTCCAGTATTTAGAGCTTTTTACTGATGACACAGTCTCTTTGTATTTTGCTCATTTTTCTTCAGAGACTAAAGGTAGTCTCACTTCTCTTGCAAAAGTATTGAAGTTGATTTTTCTCTATCATTATGAATAAATCATCCAATCTTGATTTCCTTTATTTAAGCTTCATTTCAAATAAAATAAATTTCTCAGGGCTAAATAATATCCTGTGAAAAATGTTTACTGCACTAAATGAAAAGACATGTGTGTATGAATGTGTGTGTGTGTGTAACTTCTATTTCATTGGTCAGAGTACAACATTCTGTCAATACTTTAGATTAATTGATTCATTGATTTATTGATTCATTCATTCACTTATTGAACAATTTTTTGTTGGATCTGATAATGGGCCTGACCTTCTTCATGCTCTTGGTGTTTGTTCTTTGACAGAGATTTTGTTTCTATTCCACTGTGTAGAAGAAATAAGAAACTTAAGAAACACATATTATGTGTTTTATTATGTATATAATCAGTATTATATATATATATATATATATATGGTAATATACACACAATTAGGAATGTCTACAAGTAGAATGAGGTAGACTATCAAACACTAAAATGTAATAAGACATTCTGAAATATTGAATAAAGTAACAAATTTAGATCTTTTAAGAAAGAATTCAAGCAGTAGTTTCATTGAATAATGATGTTAAGGGGTTATCAAGAAGAAATCTTTCATCTCTAAAGCAAGACTGAGCAAGTTTTCTATTATCACATGATACATCACCACAAAATTAACAAGTTAAAACAATATTTTATATCTCACAGTTATATAGTTCTGAGACCCAGATAGTCTTCCTTAGATCCTCTGGTCTCTGTAAGCCCAAAGCAAGGTTATAGTCAGAGGATGTGAGGAAGAGTCCGCCTTTTGACTCACTCGTGTCCCTGGAAAAGTTAAAAGTGTTGGTGGGTGTAAGGCTGAAGCCACTAGCTGCCTGCTGGAGACAAGAGGGTTCTGGTCAGCTCTAGGGACTACCCTGCAGCCCACTCCTGTAACAGCATCAACCTCCAGACAAAGCCCTGTCCTGCCTAAATCTCGCTAGATTTTTCTTAGACTTTCTGCAAGGGAAAACTTTCTACTTTAATTATGGTTATACTTCATAAAATCACATTAAGTCCACCTAGATAGCCTTTCCTCCCACTAACTCAAAGCCAACTAAGAGCAGCTTTGTCTGCATCAACAAAATCCTTTTTGTCAGATACTGAAACAGTTATGGGAGCGAGGTTTGCCGTAATCTGAGATTAAGCAAGATATTTTGGGAAATGACTTTAGCAATCTTGCTGGTACAGATCCCAAAGTATGGATTTCCACTGGACACCAAAAAGACAAGGGCAGCCAGGATTTCAGAGCAGGTCAGTGCAGAGGGACCTCAGCTGGGGTTTGAAATGTGTGGGAGCAGCTCTCAGAGTTTGTAGAGGGTACTTATGGGGCATAACAGACTTTCTTCAGGACTTCAAATCTTCCATGGTGTGGGATATAGAACCACTAGAGAATTAAGGGTTTTTTTTTTTTTCTAATATTCTACTTACTGGAGAAAAACATTGCATGAAAAAATGAAGTACATAATTTTCTTTCAGCTAATGTTTCTAACTATTTTACAATAGCATGTAGCCTTTATTTTATTTATTTGTTTATTTTCATTTATGTATTTGGTACAAGGTCTCACTATGCAGCTTGGACTTGCAGTGATCCTCCTGTTTTCAGCCTCCCCAGTGTTGGGATTATAGGCATGAACCACCACAGGTGGACTCAGTTACTGGCTCAGCATGCCCTGGGGGAAGGCCTGGCATGGCATGCAGGGCTAGGGATCGAACCTTGGTCCCTGCACTTGCCAAAGCAGATGCTTAGTCCACTGAGCTATCTCACTGGCCCCAATGTGTAGCTTTTAGTTCTTATAACTTATTTCTAGTGTGCACATTGGAAATAAGTTTCCTTCTTGAAGTGAGATAATTAGACGATTTATTTTTGAAATTCTATTTCAATGGAAGCAACTGACAATTGATGAAACAAGTAAGTCTGACACAGATGATTCTCAAGGAAAATATTTACATATTTTATTATCAGATACTGTGTGCTGATTTCCAAGTTGTTTTCTTTATACTTTGTTCTTAGCATTCCTTTTCGTTTGACTAAACTCTTAGTAGTGATACGATGGTGATGCCAACCGTGGTGACAGCATCTGGCACTTCCTGAATGCATGCTCCGAGGGGACTCTCTGGTCAGTGTTCTGCTTCTATGATCCGTACGTTCTTGCTTCAGTCTCCTGGAGGTATCCTCTCGATACAGTTCTTTTTTTTTTTTTTTTCTTTTTTAAAAAATACTTTTTATGCTAGGGACCAACCTAAGGCCTTACACTTACAGTGCAAATGTCTTTGCACTGAGCTTAATTTTGTTATTATTTTTAAACAAATGTTATTATGTGCACTTAAGACATGTAATGTAACACATGCAAATGCACAGAAGTGATGGAATGATTACTACAGTGCAACCAGAAAATGGATCTGGAGCAGACTTCCTTTACTGTGGGTCACATGGATATTGTGAGAAAATGGAATTCATGTGGCATATCACACTTAAGCTTTACAACTCTTAGGAGAGACTGAGAAGGAAACTACAGTCATCACTCTCACCTCAGTAAGGTAAAAGTACCATGCTATATGGACAGTAGCTACTGCCCCACATTTGGAGAGGTATGGCATGGCAGAGCTTGGCTTGCACACTTATTTTGGTCCTAAAGGTGTTTTCAGTGCCTCCTTTCAGCACTTGCTGTTTTGAGGATGCAGTGTCAAGGGCTAAGCTTGCCTTGAGCATGGCTCCTATTGACCAGCTTTCCATGAAAATGCACCGGACACCTACATTAGCGTTTCCTGATCATATAGTCACTATGGTAACTACTGAGCTCTACAATTTGTAGTGTGAAGACAGCCAGAGACAAGCAGGAGTTGGATAAGATTTGGCTGTGTCTAACTCATATCCATCAAAATAGGCACTGGATCAAGTCTGACTAGGAGGAGAAGTTTCTTCCTGCTGTATAGCTCAGAGAATGCAGAAACTATCACTGGATGAAGCTGCGTAGAGGAATCTTGAGCATCATACTGTGCAGGTCAGGTGCAAAGGAGAACCTCCTAGCTAAATCTATGCATGCAAAACACTACAATAATCAAATCTCTATGGATGTAGAAGATAGAAGAGTGATACCCTTAAGAGAACACAGTAACTAAGAAGGGTAGGAAGGCAGACACGGGAGAGGCAGCCAATATTTAATTTATTGTGGTAGGTATGGTTCACATATCCCTGTTCACTGTGGAGACTAACTGGCCAATTTACTCAGAGTGTACAATTTGCAGATTCCAATAAAACAGTTAACATGCATTTTTTAAAAATTATGAATTAAAAAAACAATAAAATAACTACTTTGAGAATACTGAAGTAGGTAATGTGCACTAACATGAGAATGTGGAAAATGTTCACACAGAACTGTGGAAAGTACATAATTTTCCTAAAAGCAATAATAGGAACACATTTGAACATTCATTCATTTCTAGGCATTAATTAATCTCATTAAATGTACTATCTGACCCCTGAATGCACACAAATGCTTAGGAGGTATTACTAGGGATGTTTTTATGGTAGAGGAAGCTGAAATGAAAAAAGTTGAATATGTTTTTCATAGTCTTAAAGCTTGATAGTGGTAAGAAAAAATAGCAGTGAATCAAGAGTGGGAAGGGAGGAAGGGAGGAAGAAAAAGAAAAAGAAAGAAAGAAAGAAAAAAAAAGAAAGAAAGAAAATTAGTTTGAACATAATTGGAGATTGATAAAAAGTGAAGATCAGACTATAACTTGGAAAATGTCAGTCTTTTGTAAGTTCATTCTTGGTAGACAATTTGCTTTCACATATAACCAAGAGAACAAAGCCCATGCCACCAATGAATTACAAAGAGGAAAATATCCCAGAAACACCACATCAGTGACCAAATAATTGAACAATATCAAACTGATCATCTTCTAAGAGTGAGTCATATGCCTTTAACTGTTTCATATTGTACTTAGTCCAATCAGGAATATAACTTTCTCAGACTCTCCATAATATCTGCGCTCCCATCCTCACAACGTTAATGGTTTCTTAATCCACATTTCTTACTAGATCTAACCACCATACTTGGACGTCCAGGGAACTCTTTGGCAACAGCTGAGCCATCTGTCCGTCTTCCCTCTCTAACTCTCTTCTCCGATAGCTGCATTTACCATTTGTGTCAGATCAGAAAGGACTCCCCAGCCCTCCTTACCTGAGGAGAAGTCCAGCACGCACTCTGCCACCGCGCACTGCACGTTCCATTGTCGCGCATGCCACCATCCCTGCTCACTTACTGGTTTCCCTGTTTCTGTGTTGCCAGAAAGCCAGGCACAGTTTGAGCCCAATGGACCTAGCCATGTCTCTCACTCCGGCCCTCTAATATCCTTTTTGAAATGTCAAGCAAAATGTTTATTTATTTATTCATTTACGTGGAACTGGGGATTGAACTCAGGACCTTATACTTCCCAGGCAGGCACTAGTGCCCCTGAGCTATTTGCCTGGCCCCCTGTCAAGCAAAATCTTTAAATTGAACAATTCCAACATTTCTTAAACACATAAATGAAGATTGCAAACTATATGTAGTCTTTCTTTCTACATGTATAGATTTAATAAATAAACTCTTTTAGATTATTAAAACATCTCCAATTCCTTGTCATCCCCTATTATGAGTAAAAAAATAAAGGATATTTTTATAGAGAGTTTAAAGGCTTTGGCAATAAAAAAAAAAAAAAGTATTCACAGGTGGTACCTTAATCATTGTTCCCACTGGCAGTTGGAACATTGGGAGAAAAAGAAATACATGAAACTAAAAGCATTGGATATGAAAATCAATTTTAAATGTGTGTTTTTACAAATTATGACTCAAGCTACCAGGCTGATTCATTTCTATTTTTGCCAACAAGCTTTGCATAAGAAAAGTATTATTTCAAAGATAGATGGCCTAATAATGAGGGATTAAAAGTGAATTTATAAATGAATAGAAAAACACTTCTAAATAAGCACATGAGTCTAGTCTCCATACAAATTATTTAACATGCCGAGGATAATCAAGAAGGTAGTTGGAAATTCACTGAAGGAAACAGTATTTTTAGTATTAATTGAGCTCAGATACGAAACTTAGCTTCTAGGTATACACACATGCAAAAGAAAAGAATGGCCAATAACCAATAGGGAGAGTCCATCTGAACTAATGAACATCATCTTTCAGCAAGTAGCAAATTTAGATGATGTTGGCTGGCTACCGAGATGAGAGGAAGAGGGCTGGAGCAATGGCTCAGTGGCACAGCATCTACCGAGCAGGTACAAGGTCCCAAGCTTGATTCCTGGTGCCCTGTCCCCTCACCAAATAAAGACACATGAGGAAGAAAAGACATGAACTACCATAAAGAAACAGATTGTGAAGACAGGACAACAGACAGAAGTGAGCTCTTGGTTAAAATATATATAATGTGTACATATATATATAATATTATACACTTAATGAATATAATTTATTCATTAAATCCATATGTGTGGAAAGAAAAAACATAGTTTTGAATCTTCATGTGTTTACAAATTGTTAATTTAAATATATATGTATATATACATATATATTCATATATCTGAATTGAACAATAAAATCATCCTATAGAGACTGTTAGTGAAAGGATGAAGCATAGTTGATAAGAATATGAAGATTAAAGAAACGTTATTATCAAAGAAGCAGAAATGCTGAAGAAACCTGTAAGAGGCAGTGCTGCCTTAGTGTTGATTGCCTCATCTTGGGTTTACACAAGAGAATATATTTATTTTGTGGCAAGACACATTGAACTGCAAAGGGATAAAGGAGTAATTTTTATGCACCATAAACTGAAGTGGCTCCAAAAACCTTTTTGCAGAGAGAGATGTGCATATGAATATATGGAATTTTGTGAAGTTGTGTCAAATGATGTCAAAAATAAAAATACAGCATAAAATTTAGAGATGAAAGAATTGTTCCTATTTTTACTACTTATTTCTAACTTTGTTGGGATGATCAAATAAAATTATGCTTTGCTTTCTAAATTATAAAAGGTGATGCTCTCAACATTGTTGTCATAGCTTGAGTCTACAGGAGACTGTGATGTGGACAGAAGGGGGGTGGGGGCGCACCAGGAAGAGCCCATTCCCTGCATATCTGCTGAAAGCCAGGTTTTTGCTGCTCCAGAGGGTTTGGCATCTTGGGATAGCAATTTATTTATTTTCTTTTACTGTTTTGTAGAAATTTTTAATGATCTTTTAATGGATTCATCTAATATAATTGTATTCTACATAGTCCTGCATAACTACCATTTTGAGAGCTCTTTATTCTTTATCCAGGACCATACAACAACTTCTCTTGCCTTCTTGATTATGGTCTTTGTTATTTTCTATATGCTATATCTGGAGATGTTAGAATATTTTGATTTTGTATAACTAGAAAATATTTTACCTCTAATTTTCAAAGGTATGTTTGCTAAGTATAAAATTCAATGAGGACAGACTTTTTCAGTTCTTTGAATTAATTAGTCTAGTTCCTTTACTTTTTCAATAATTAATATATTGAATATTGTTGTCTTCATCATACTTGTTCAGAGTACAAGACGCAGACATGATTTCTTGTCTAAACATCCTTAGTACAGATCTTTCTTTTCATTGCACAAAGAGAAAGTAGGTGTATATTTAGTCCAATAGTCCAGAACAGTAGTGGATTATCAGCTCATCTGACATTATCAGAGGCTGTTGACTTGACCCTTTTACAACTCAGCATATTAATATGTCTTTCCTTTTTATATTTCATGGTTAGATTTTTCTGCTGGGTGGTTAAGACCAAGATAAAGCAAGACCTACATTACAAAAAAATGTAACCTTTGTATTTGACACAGTCAAGTCCCCTCACGGTTTACCCTGATACCATGTACTGTGGTTTGCAGAACTTTTGTCAGTGTCAGCCATCTGTTGAGGAGTGTAATAAATTACTGATAGACCTGTATTCTTACGCAAATGAGGGAAATTTGCAAAAAAGCTAGACAATAATGATGGTACTTCCAGGTAAAAATGCAAATGTCAAGTGTTTAATATAGGAAAGGAAAGGGATACTAGATATCTTCAAAATTGTAAATCACACTTTACCAAGAAGACGTTGTAAAAACTTTTCAATTCTCACAGGAAGAGAATATGTGTATTAACTTCTCTGCAATGCAGCCCTCCCTGGACAATCTCAATTCATTTAAAGATGAATGACAGGGGCTGGGGAGATGGCTCAGTAGAATAAGCACGTGGCTGGCAATCAGAAAGACCTGAGTTCAATCCCTGGTCCCGCAAAAAAAAAAAAAAAAAAAGAAAAGATGAATGACAGAAAGAAATAGCACATAAGAGCCTCTTGGAACAGGGCAGGGGGTGTGGGTGAGTGGCAAGTGAAGAGCGCTCGCCTGTCACGTATGAAGTCACCGATTTAATTCTCAGCTCCCCAAAATGAAAAAAAAAAAAAAAATCTTAACACAAAGAAAGATGTTTTCTTGAGGAACACTTCTTAGCACTCATTGGAAAAGAAGTTAAAAGCATAACATCTTTGAGGTAGAGAAAGTGGACGTTGGCCCCCTGGAGCTCACATCTTAAACATCATTTTATATCTGATCAGTGTATTTTATAAGATTTTATTTTCAGATTTTAACAGAGAACTTGAAAGATCCCAGTTGCTATAGGTGCCAAAACCTGTTCCATTTTGAATCAAAATGAAAACTAACATGTTCATATTTTTAAAATAAAATAGGAGAACAAAATATAGTATGTGACAAAATAACCTTGTTAGCTTCCAAGTACATGAGATAAACTCTGAAATAGATCTGAAGAAAAGGAGGAGCTGATCTAAGTAATTTTGGAAACGACTGATGTCGCAGTCTAAAGGTAGAAAGAATCGTGCACGAGCGCGCTCTTCTGTTTAGTAAAGCTGATTCTTGCAAGAGTAAGAGGCTACTGTTCTAAAGCCACTGTGCGACCTATCCGCCCATATTTTAGAAAGAAAGAAATGAACCATAGGAGGAGAAGACAAGCTCTTGCTGCTGGACAGGGAGCTTGGGCCTGTGTGAGGAATAAAAGGCTAGAAAGTACTCTGTGGCACTTGAGTGGAACTGGAGATACCAGTACGGAGTCTGATTTAATACAAATGCTGACAAATGGGTATGGAACAAACTGCAGTCATGCGTGTGTACACGTGCTGTGTGCAGACACACACCACTGGCTGCTGAGCTGGCCCTGAAGCAGGAGCTCGCCCATAGTAATGTGTGCTGCAGGACCCAGGTCTTGGTTTCTAATACAATTCTTTTGAAGTGAGTGCTGAAGAGACACAGAATTTAATTAAATCATTCCTGATGGCCAATGACAAAAATTTTGAGAAACAAGGTACATAAAAATGTATTTGATTGTGACTCACAATAGAAAATAAGTAGTTGTAAGTCCATGCTGATATAAACTCTTGAATTAGGAAAGAAATGAAGGAAAATACATAAAACTTCCATATAAAAAAATTCCAAATGATTGCATAGATATTATTGTTATCATTATTATTTATTTATTACAGAGTCTCACTGTGCACCTCATACTAATGATGACCCTCCTTTTTTCAGCCTCCCTAGCACTGGGATTTTAGGTGCGTGCCACCACACCCAGTCTCAGTGGCTGGCTGAGCACACCCAGGGGTGAGGCCAGTGCTGCCTGCAATTCTGGGAATCAAACCCCAGGCCCAATGCTTGCCTAAGCAGGCACTTAGTCTACTGAGCTATCCTGCTGGCCCTTACATAGATAATCTTCCCATACCAAGAAGACAGAAAACAATTCCCCATCTTGTAAGTTTAGGCTGCATGGGATAGTTTGCATACAAAGAGTAGAGGCTAGGGTGAGATTTTTAAGTGTAGAATCTGACAAACATTCCCTCAGCCTGTGCTCCAAGGCTAACCTCAGTAGAGATAAGTGACACATGTCTTGTTAACAAATATCCTTGATATAATGTCCTCAGATTAGCCTTTATCTTTGTGTCTTCTGCTTAGAAACCTTCCAGACTATATATGAAGAAAATTGTGGGTTTTTTTTTTAAATCTAAAGGAAGGATTTTCAGTGTTTTGACCATAAAAAAATGATATGTATTTGAGAAGATAAATATGTTTATGATTTAAAGATTACATTATGTACAATCACTTGAAATAATGCATGGTACCGGTACCCTCTACAGAGTATGATTCATATGTCTTTATGCATCAGTTAAGAGGATTAATTTAAATTGCAAAACAGTGAGACAAATTGAAATTGAAGAACATTCTAGTAAATACACAACAAATACAGTCCTTTATGAATCTGTCACAATACTGAAGATAGAGAAAATTTAGATACAATATTTACCTTTTCATTTAGGTGAAAAAATAGGCAATGTTTTCTCAGATTCATAATTTATGCATATTTCTTTTACAATTTTCTTCCTGGGAATAATTATTTCATTAAATTTCTTAAGTAGCATATAAAAGCCCCATGTTTCGAAAACAGTGAACAAAATAGTATACACTAAAATATCTTCAAAACTTCTAGCTAATACAAAAGAAAAAGCCCTTGATGGTGTTCTGTCTAGACTAATTACCGTCAACAGGGACCAGCTGGTTTTCTCCACACTGATAATGTTGCGTTAAGAGCAGCCAACCACAGCAGGCTCTTTCCCACCATTCCTGATGCATGCTAACTCCTTCCAAAGCCAATTATGTGTTATTCCCCATGTCACACTTTCAGTTCCATGCTGCATGAGAAACTTTACCCTAATTAGTGCATAAATCAGGTAGCAGCACAAACTTGGTCCCTTTTCCAGATGGTCATGAAAGAAAATGAAGTGTGGGGGCTGGGGAGATAGCTCCGAGGCACAAGTGCCTGCTGGGCAAGTGCAAGGTCATGAGTTTGAACCCTGGTCCCACAAAAAAAAAAAAAAAGAAATGCTTTTTTTTTTCCTTCACTAAGTCAAACTGAAAGCTCCATGGACTTAATAAACTTATACAAGTTTGAAAAAGGCAGCATGTTAGGGATTATATAGAAAGAAACCATAGAAAGGTTTGCCTAGATGTCTGCCAAGAATTGCACTGAATGGAGTTGAACAAGTAAAGAAGGCTTCCTCCAAGACTTGCGATCAGAGTCAAGACACTTGGGATAGGACGGAAAGATTAAACTCAGCTAAAGCAAAAGGCGATACGGTTTTAGCTGCTGGGACGAGCTGGTGAAAAATCACTGGAGGACGTCAGGATGGGAGCAGGTGCATGTGTCGCTTGTTAACTAGGCCTTTGGAAGGTGAGCTCCTCTTTCAAGCAAAACCTGGGAAATGGATGTGCTCCTTGTATTCCTTTCTTTCAGTTTTATTGAAGTATAATTGATACCTAAATTGTAAATATCTGAATGTGCATCTTCAGGTTTTGGCACATGAATATATTTGAAATAATTACAGTTGAGATAATTAACATGTATATAATCATATACAATTATTTTGGGGGAAAAATACTTGCACTCTTCCTTAGTAAATTTCAAGTATAGAATACATTATTATTAACTAAGTCACTCTGCTGATAATTAGGTATCAGGAACTTATTTATAACTGAAAGACTGTACCCTTTAATCAGCATTTCCATTTACTTCCACCCAATTCCTGATATCTTGTATTCCACTATCTTTTACTGGGCATAGGCCTTCTTTAAAGATTATATATTTATAAGTAAAATCATGTAGTATTTCTCTTTGTATGTCTAGATTATTTCACTTAACACAATGTTTATAATGGGGTCATCTATGTAGCTATAAATATAGGCTTTTCTGAAGTTGAACATTATTGTATCATATACACAACTACATGTCACATAACCTTAACTACTGGGAATATGATCTGAGAAGTAAATAATTAAATGAGTTGAACATTGTAAATTGACATAGAATAGTCTTAGGAAAACATAGATGGTACAAGCTTCTATAGATCATGCCATATTACTTATATATGGTACATCTTACCATTAGTTGTACTATGATAAACAATGTGAGATTCAATCAGGTACAAAAATATTACATAATGAAGAAACTCAGCATATATGAGATATGTACATTTATTTTTCATAAGTGGAAATAGATTCTACACTAATGATAAAAGCATAGTAAATATTCAAGTCACTAGCCATCTTTTTCATAGTCAAGTACTTTGCTGTGCTTAAATATCACTGGAAGCAGAGGAGGCTGATTTATACCAGCAGTACCGCATTCTGAGCAAAGCCTTCTACTACGACTTTACAAAAGCTCCACCATCTCCAGGTAATGGAGCCAAATTTGCATGGGGACTCAGCATGCTCATCTAAGAGGATTGCCTGCTCTCCCAAAGCCAGTACCGGGTGTCCTTCTGAATCTCATTGAAAGAAAACTTGAGGGGATGGCTGCTGGCTCTCCTCTCGCCAACCTTTGTGTCTCACATTCATCTGACTAAGGAGGGTTTGAAAAATTTGCTAAGGAACTTTCCCTCCAATCACAGTGAAGCTCAGGTTTTCTGAGCATGTGTCCGGTGAGGAGCCATAAGGTTTCTGTGTGCACACTCAGACCTCTGATTCTGTCTCCCTTCCTGTCTTCTGGTCATCTTGGCCCGCAGTACAGACCACTTTAGTTTCCTTTTCTTTCCTCTAAGTGTGCAATCTTGGCAGGTGATTTTTTAGTCAGGAACTCCTGCCACCTATGGCTTGGCTTTTCATAAATCAAAACTTTGTCCTTTGCAAACTTATGGACTGAGGGATCAGATCTTACTGCAAGGTGGCCAGAGACACTTTTTTGGTAACTGCAATAAAATTTTTCAGTTTTCTTATTATAAGGTGCTATAGCGCATCTGTTTTCTGACAGCAATGACCAGCATGACTGAATGTGTGTGTGTGTGTGTGTGTGTGTGTGTGTGTCTGTGTGTGTGTGTGTGTACAAAAATTTTCATTTGGTTGCTGTCTATCAGCAGACACTTGAGCTGTTCCTGATATGCTGAGCAATATTGCAGTGAGCCCGGGAGCATGAAGGCCTTCAGAGCAGCGATCTTTCCTTCTTCCTGTGGTACTCGGAAGTGAGGTTGTTGGTAGAACTGCTTCTCAGCTGTGAAGCTCTTCCATACCCTCATACATAGCAGGGTGCTCTTTCTCTTGATGACTGCTTTTCAAAGTCGTGGTTTCCAGGACCTTGAGAAAAGCCATTAGGTGGATTTGTAAAACTGCCAAAAGACTAGGAGGCATTTATAGTGCAAAAGGGATGAAGAATAAATTGGAAATTGCAAGTTTCTAAGACAGATACTCTAAGAATAGGAAAGTCAGAGCCTTAGGTCAGGAAGGAAACATCTAAACTTTAGTTAGGCCGAAGGACCATCACTTTCTATTAAAGTTTGTCCTGTCCTATATTTTATTATCGAGGAGAGAAGAAATCTTCATGAAAAATACATTCCTTGAAAATATGAAGGAATAGAATTGGTTTGCATCTTTCTGAAGTGAGCTATTTGATTAAAGTCATCCTAATATAGGTAGCGTAATTTTTACTGCTGGACCGCGTCCCCCACTCACCTGAACCCTACACAATGCCAGCCCCCACTTTTGCCACTAACATTGCTACCAGGACACAGAGGTAAGAAAAACAAAGCTTGAGCTTGCTTGAAATTTTCCCAAACCCCACAGGGGGACTCATGAGAACCACCCGACGCGTATCCATGACGGTGCACGTTTTCGAGACCAAGCTCCACGCTGCAACCCCAGACCCACGTATTGATCACGAAGTGCCAGCCCTGCAAATAAGCCTGAGTAGTGAGGTTTCAGCTCGAAATGCACAGCGGCTCCCTGAGGCTCGGCTCACTGCAGCAACTTTGCTCGCATCCGCAGAGGGCTCTGGGCGCCCTCTGCAGCACCCTTGCCACAGGTCCACCTCTGACCTTTGAGTTGCTTGAGCTCAGTGAGATAGGGTGCATCTCAACGAAACAGCTGTAACTGGATTATGGGAAGGGAAATGTGCACCTGACAAGAAAGGACACAGCTGCCATGACTCAGTATGCTCTCAGTCACCTTGAATCATGCATTAGAAGACACAACCGCAGGAGCTCTCCATCCAGGGCAACGTTTTAAACGTTCAACCCTACACCCTCAAGAGTGGGCACTGCTGTCCTTCCTGCCAGCGGGAGCCAGCTTGCCCTGCACGCACTCCCGCTCAGTCAGGCTCTGCTGCTGGAGCCTTTCCATCGCGTGCCACATCTAGTGCTTGTTCATGTCACACAAAAACTCAGGAACTCACTGGAATTTCCATCACCTATGGTAGCAATCTTCAGGCTGTGTCTGAACGACTTACAGAAACCGCCAGGGCTGCTTCTCTCTTCTTCAAATAAGAGTCACAAACTATACTAACAAAGTGGAGTTCAAAAGTTATATTTTGTAGGGATTGTGCCTTTGTTCCCATTACATCACCAAAAAAGCATCGTTGCATTATCAACTCTGAGCATCAGAATGACTGAAAGATAAGCAGTCTTCTCCCCAGCTACTTATGAAGTAACATGGGCTCATAGTGGACATTTTTCAGAATTCAAATCTATATTTTTATTGTCCAAAGAGTTTCTTTTTCTGCAACCTATGTCATTCTGACAGAAGATGCAAATACTGATTTTTAAGGAGAGCATTCTATAAATTTTGCACGACAAAAGATAAGCTAAGTTATGCTATTCTTTACCCATGTATTCATTTAAAAAAAAAAAAAAGAGGGGCTGGCGAGATAGTTCAGTACTCTAAGACACTTGCTTAGGCATATGCAGGGGACTGTGGTTTGATCCCTGGTACCACACACCATAGCAGCCTGGCCCTCAGGGCAGGCTGAGCTGGAAAACAAAAGAGAGAGAGAAGAAATATTATTTTGGGCTTTTACTTGACAATGTAAGAGAAATTCAAACTGGACAGGAGAATATTAAAATGTTAGTGAAATATTTAAGCTAGAGAAGAATAAAACTGGAGAGAAGACCCAGATCACTAATATCAAGTGGAAGAGAAGTGACCACCTCAGAACATAAAAGATAATAAGGATATCAAAAGTAGATAATATGAAAATTTCTATAATGAAATGGAAGACAGATCTATAAAGTTCAGCTAAAAGAAAAAAAAAACACTACATAGAAAACTCTGCAATATTTAAGATAGTTCATTTATTGGGGGGGAACTTCTTCATAAAGAAATATAGAGCTGGGGAGATAGCTCAGCAACACAGTCCCCACCTGGCAGTCATGAAGGCATGAGTTTGATTTCTGGTACAAAAAAAGTACCAGCATAGGTGACTTCTCTGACAAATTCCACCAAATATTTTAAGTGACAAGGGTAGCAGAAACCTAAAACGTCTCCACCCTCAGCAAGCAGACCACAGGCCATCTCTTTTCAAGCATGCAAAATATTTGTGTAGACTATTAAAGAAGTCCTGTAGATGACAATCGCCTGAAAAGATGTTCAGCACCGCTAGACGTCAGTGAAATGCAAGACAAAGCTGGCTGCTATTATATGATCATCATGGTGATAGGTCGTAGGAACTCTGAAGAAGATGAGAAAAAGCTAGAACTATAATCATGGTTGGCAGGAAAGAAAAATGGTGTAATTTCTTTAAAAACTATTTGATGAGAGTATTTTTTTTATTCTACCTACTATGTGCTTAACATTTGACCTGGAGGATAAGGAAGGCATGTATTCATATATGTAAAAGAGGTGAAAAAATATGTATATATGTACATAACTTATGGTCAGTGCTTTGCTCCAGGGACACGAAGATTTATGTATGAGACAACAGCTAGACGCAACACGAGTTTCTACCTGTAGGTGAACTGAATAAAGTATATAAATATTATTTAACATTAAAATTTCATGAACCATTGGTACATGCAATGGCAATACATCTCAAAAAATACTGAGGATGGGGAACAACATGTGCTTATTTGTTTCTATTCATATATGATTTTAAAAGCTGTGGGAAAAAAATGGAGGGTGACTAAATACCAGTGAGTGGTTGCTCCCAGACAAGAGAAGAGGATGGGTGGGGAAGAGTGACACCAAGGGCACGGGGAGTTTTAGGGCTAACTGATATGTGTAGTTTATCAATTGTTATGATGCTTTCCCTGATTTATCTGCGTCACAGCAGCAAATATTGTGTACTGAATGTGTACAGTTACTGGCATCTCAATTATATATGAATAAAGTTGTTTGCATAGAGTACATTTTATGGCAAACCAGATCGTGTTCAAGGAAAATTAGACACATTGCTAAAATAATAGCTACCTATCAAAAGATTTATCATAAACCTGGGCATACTCTTTTTCTATATGTTCATAATGTGACTGTCATGGGCTTTATTCCAAGAAATTTAAATAAACTCCTACTCAAGGAATTCTATTTGTTCTGCAATTAATGGGAAAGACCAGAGTCTAATACCATAAGAGTGATTATTTGTAGATACACATAAGTCTTGTGTACACACCACATATAAAATATGTATTGTAGGCCCTGTGCATGACTGAGACTACCCTGGGCCAGGCAGAAACTCATTTGACCCAACAACCAGGCCTGGTGTATGATGTAGTCCACCCAGGACCCACGAGAAACTCATTCAAACCAGCAACCAGGCCCAGTGCATGAGTGAGACCACCCAGGGCCAAGCAGAAACTCATTTGACCCAACAACCAGGCCCAGAGTGCCCAGTATGGAAAACTGCTGCAAAACTCCCTGCAGAGAGACTAGAGACAAGACCCACCCAGCTGAGTGGCATAGCAGGTTTAACTCCAAGGGCTACAACAGGAAGAAGAGGAGCTAAGAAGCCAGACCCAAGCCATACCCACCTGGATAACTTTGAACTTGGTAGATCCAGACCTGGTGCTAAGGTAGGAACTCTACCAAAGCTCTACACCAAAACTCAGAAGGCAGGGCTATGCAGAATGACAAAGAGAAGGACAAAATGTGCTCTCAGGCTTCAAGCCTACCCAGAACAAATACAGGAGATAATAGCATTAGAAGAAATTAGAAATCACATACCTGAAATCCCTGAAATAATAGTATCTGAAGTAAAGAAACAACTGCAGAAAGGCATAGAGGAAATTAGAACAGAAATAATTTCTGAAGTAAAAAAAGGAAATAGTACATGTAATAAAAGAAGCACTAAGTGCTTCTAAAGACAATGATAAAAAATAGAGGAGAATAGAAAAATGATGGAATCCTTGAATGAGCAACATAGGAAAGTAATAGAATGTATGAAGCAGATTCAAAGTGCTATACAGGAACTTAAAACCTCAATCACAAGTTGACAAAACATTCAATGAAAGTGAAAATAAACTTTCAGACCTTAAAGACACCATTGCAGCTAGAGAAGAGGTAAAAAAAGATCTTTTAAAAACAACTAAGATGTAAGTAAAAATAATTCTACAACTGCAAGATGATGCAAAGATGAACAATGTAAGACAAATAGGCATCAATGAGAAAGAAGGAGTCGACACAAATGATAAAAAGAAGAACATGGGCAGAAGCAACAGCAGAAAACTTCCCAAATATGGGGAAACAATTTGACATTCAGTTAACTGAAGCATTAGAACTCCAAATGACATCAACACAATTAAAACTACACCCAGATATATAATTATCAAGATCCCAGAAATCAGCACAGGAACAATATACTAAAAGCTGCTAGAGAAAAGAAGCATATCACATTAAGGAAAACCCATTAGCATAACAGCAGATTTCTCTTTACAAACCATCAAGTCAAGAAGAGCACGGAACAAAGTAACTGAAGTCTTAAAAGAAAACAAATTCCAGCCCAGACCCTGAAAAACTCTCAAGTTCAATGGAGAAGTGAAATACTTCCAGGACAAAGAACAGTTAAAGAATTTCATGATGACAAAGCCAATCCTGCACAGTTTACTGAAAGATATTCTAGAGAAGGATCATAATGACCACAGCTCCATGAAGGAGAATGTAAAGAACCCACAAAAATAAGGCAAATAATTAAACACAGGAGAAGACGAGTTATACAAAAGCAATCTTTCAACTATTCTTTTATATATAGCAGCAGAATATTTCCATCAGCATGTTCTACAAATGGACTTCTCCTGTACCCTATTCTGTCTGTGTCTACAGGGTGGATATTAAGGAAATAGCAGTAGCTCAGTCCTGCAAGTGAAACCTGACCACCAGTAAGTGTCATGGACACTGTCTGTGTCCATGACATGCTAGCACTTTGTGAGATATCCTATCCCCAAACTGTTAAAAGTTCTGGTCATATATTTTCCATTCCAGTATTTATGCTATGTTTTATTCTTAGCAATTCTTTACTACCATGGAAACTGTTTCTTAGTTGATATCTTTGTATATATTCACCTATTCAAATACTACGCGAGTACTCTGAATTGATTCCAGATTTGTACATATGACACATAGCATTCTTGTCTCTAAGTTGGAATCATGATTTCATTTGAACTTTGGAGTATCATTTTGAAATATTTAATTTAATTTTGATTAATATTTAATTAATTTTCTGAATATTGTTTAATTATACTTTTTGTTTTATGACTCATACTGTATCTCTGACTTACAATCTACTTATAAGACATGGTAAGATATTTTCTCCTAGTATTAGAAACTTTGAAAAGATACATATATACAAGGATACACATACACACACACATATATATATATGTATATGATAGATACATAGATACCTTGTCTTAGTTCATTGAGAATAAAAGTTTGTAGTAATATTGTTTAGGCAAGATACCAGGTCTGGATCTTGTCCTCTGAATAACTACTATAAAGACAACAATATGTATGGTATTAATTATAACCATCCTACTAACTTGTTTTGAAACTGTTTCATTGCTATGCTATTTTATCTTTTTTTTTCTCATTAAAATGAATAAAGAAAAAAATAAATAAAATATGTATTGTATATACTATATACACCATATTTAGTTTCTTTTATTTAAAAAATCTTTAGTTATGTTCTACTTATGGCTTAGGAGTTTCACTCAACATTTGACTCCAGTTTAATCTTACAGTGCTGAAAACATAGACAAAAAGATTTATTTAAATTTCACGTACATTCTGTATTTCTTTGGAAACTGATATATAAAAATCAAGGAAATATTTATTACCATGATGTAGCATAAGTTACTTTTACATCTTGAGATCACTCATTACCTGTCCACCTACAGCACTGTGCGTTATACCTACTATATTCCAGGCCTGAGCCAGGTATTTCAAATCATAGATAGAGAAGGATTGTCTCTCTGTATACTCAAATTGCAAATTTCAAAATTATGAAGCAGACAAGGTAAATGTGATAGGCTACTAATAGTGAATGGAAAGTGATAGGAAATTATAATACAAAGTCATCTACAAAAATCATTATTTCAAAACTCTAGTAGATGAAAAGAAACCTTGAAAGTACGTAAACTTCCTTGCTTCATGTGTTATCAATATTAGCTGAACTTCTTAGCAATTTGTTGTTTAAAACCAAGCAAGATTTCCAAGTCAGAACTCAGGCCCCATGCTTCATACAAAAGTGGCCTTCCACGATGGCATCAGACAACAAACTATACTACTGTTTTGGAAACTTGGTAAGTCATAGTCATGGAAAATGTGGGCATCTGATTGGAATTCAGAATTTCAACTATTAGGTGCACCATGTTTTGTTCAAATTTACAAGTATTTTCTTTTTTCCTTTGAAGACTTCTTCACCTCCAGCATGCCATAGAATACACCTTTTCTGCTTATCAAGGTGATCTTCAAGGTCCAAAGCACACAGAAAAATCTATTACTCTTTCATTATTCGTATATTGTACTAATTATCATTTTCATTTTATTAACCTATTTCTTGTATGTACTAGTATGTTTATATTACCATGCCAACATTAAACAAACCCAACAGAAGATCTCTTCTTTCCTGACAAGCACAGAACAGGATTGGAATATAAGACACGCACACACACACAGGCTGGAGTGGCCTCTGACCTGGCCATAGATTCAGGAAAAGTGTGGAGGTTCTGTTAGGGTAAAGAAATTGACACCAGTTCCTTTTAAAGAAAGTTCATTGGCACTTTCAGTGCTTAAAGAGCTCAGAATGGCTAAGGTTACTGCATAAAGTTGACCTTAGGCCAAAGGTGGCAGTTCCAGTGTCAGTTGCTAAGGAAAACTAATGTGAAAGACATGACAGGCTGTGTCCTTAGGTTGTTTCATAAATTAGTTCCTGGCTCAGGTAACTGTGACCTGAGTGTCTTGGGTCTGGGTCCCCTTGACTCGGTCTAAGTGAGGTGTGACAGGAGTGACTCTGTCTTCTGTAGTGAATTCTCACAGCTCCACATGGTAAGGCAAATGACAACATAAATGTCACTTGAAAATATAGCTCTTAAAGGTAAAAATGAAAGAACTTGAAAGATAATGAAAGGTTGCTTTAATTGTCTATAAATGTTCTAGGTGGGCAGGAACATAAGAGAGATGAAAAGTAAACACATAATTAACCTAGTTGATTAAAAGTAGATTGTTTTTTGTCTGTGCTATGTTCTTGGACACTGGCCAGTCAAACATAAAATCTGTGCTTGGCAGGCTAAGCAGGAATCTCATTAATTGCCTCTTACTATTGTTACAAAACGTCAATTCAAGGCTGAAAATAACACAAATTTATTTTCTTACTTTTTGAGAGATCAGAAACACAAAATCAATCTTGGTCAGCTAAAACTCAAGGCAATGAGAGATCTGTGTTCCCTCAGGAGGTCTGGGGAGAGTCCACTCATCTCTCCCCTTTTGCAGCTCCTAGGGGCAGCCCCCGTGTCCCCACTCACAGCCACATGGCAGGTGCTGCTTTTGTTCCCATCTGATCCAACCTCCCCATGTACCTTTTGTAAGGTCCCATCCCATTGCTCTGGGCTACCTAGGATAATCTGTCACAAGAACCTTAGGTTTTCAAAATTGTATTGCATTTATTATTAGTCTACACTGATGGTATGCAATGAGTGGATTCATCCTGGAAGTTAATATATACACATAAGGCATCTGAGGCTTTTCCCCTACCCATTTCCTTCTTCTTTCATTGCTTCCATCCCTATATCGCCTTGCCAGCTGTGAAAGGTCTGCTTCTGTTTCTCATCATCTGCCTTTTTTTTGGACAAGAATCTTAATTTAGTCACATCAGCAAAATCCCACTTTTCACGAAGGTAACATACTCAGAGGTTGTGAGGATTGGAGCATGAACATTGTTGAGTGGCATGAGCAGAGTGTCCTCTGCTCAACCCAAGAACTGTTTCTCAGTTATGATAACACCATAATTTTCTGTGATATTCCTTATGAAGGTAAGTGTATCTCAAACCTCTTCATTACTAAGGTGAGCATGTCACTTTATGTAATGAAAATGATATAATTTTGTATGATAAAAACACAGTTCAGTAAATAGGTGACTACTTTGACTTCACCTTTAAGGAAATGAAAAAGTCCTGGGATAACTGACACAATTCCCTTAGCAAGGAAGTGTAGAAGTTTGGGTAAGCACTGGACTTGAGTTTAGATGACATCCCAGTCCTAGCTCTCCAAGAGCTCCTTAATATTAAAGCCTGGGAAATAAACACTCAGTGAATATCTGTTATGTGAAATTAAAAAGGAGTATAAAAATCAGCTAATTAGAGCTCTTAGAAGGATGAACACAGTGGGTGGAATAAAAGCGAGAACACAAGCAATTAACTTACACTATGGTTTTATTAAGGCACAGAGTGTTTCATAAATTGTGTTTTTCTAATGTATAAATTTTCCCACATATTATTAACTATAGCTATGTTATTAACTATGAAATGTTAAGACATGAACTATGAAAATGAAGATCATTTCATTATTCAGTCTTTAATGAACCATGCAAGTTACAGAAACTATCTCTTAAATAGTTATTTAGATGTACCATATAATAGAAGACATATATTAAAGTTTAAAGCTTTGAGTCTTAAAGCAAATTGAGCTAATTTGGAAGGAAAATGAAGAAGGATTAGACAACTAACACGGACATTTCTCATAGGGAAACATGTGAGTAGGTTGGCATCTGCTCTCATACAGACCGCTGAGAAACAGATCAGGTAGGCCACTGAGGGGTTGCTTGTGGCTCAGCCCATACCCACAAGCCAGTGCGAGGAAGCCGCCGTTTGTCAAGTATGATCACCACTGTCACCTTCTTTCACTGATTTTTTTTATTTTAAAGAGAAAAAACAATAAAAACAATGACAGAGAATTCCAAAACAAGATAGTAGGAAAGTAAAAATGGTTAATATATATTATTATCTTTGAGATAGTTGTTCAAATTATAAGATACAGACATGAAAACTTGATAAAATGGTACAAGCACAAAATTCATTTTCAATTAAATAATATAAATTAGTGGCATAACTATCTAAATTATATATATTTTTTTCCTTTTCCCATCCTTCCTTTGTCCTTTACCCCATCGCAGTTTCTCTTTCTACTGGAGCAGTTTCTTCCCATTTTATAATACCCGTTGCACATTTTGGATCCTATTCACTCTTTCAGCTTCTCACACCAGTGAGACAATATGATGTTTGCACATGCGCACCTGGTTTATTTCACTAGGAAGCATGGGTTCAAACTGTGTCCCTTTACCTGTAAAAGTCTCCAGGTTGCCCATTATTGCTGAGTAACACTACACTATATAAAAATATCACACCTTTTGCCTCGATATCTTGGCCAAGATTTCCCTGAGTGATTTGTAATAACCCCATACTTTAAATCCCAGGGCCCAACAATATCTGCAGGATATTTTCTGAGACTGAGAAACTGTATTTGGTCATATTTTTCCATAAAAAAATATGTGGATTCCTCCTGCTGCCCGATGCAGATGTTATGAAGGGACTCACACTGCACCTTCAGGAAATGCCCCTCAAATGGCTCACCTGGAAGCTTAAAGTGACCCAGAAGGTCTTCCATGGAATGTCCAAGAAATAAGTATATGCCAGCATTGTATGCTACCATGACACATGAGATTTCTGAAGTCAAGAAATAGCAGTGGGATCAAAGGAACTAAAGAGAGAGAGAGTCCCAGGAATTATATGCAGGGAAACCACTGAAGGTTCTGCAGGAACTGTGGGAAAAGCTCTGTCCAGGCAATGGCCATGCTTCTTCCTCCAGAACAGTGAAGGAGTGCCAAGCAGCAGAGGTTATAGGGACACAAAGTGGAGGCAAGGAAAATGAAGGTAACCTTTATTTTTCTTTATATATTTTTAGTACATGGTCTACAGGGTCTCACCACACGTATCAGATGCATAGTAATCCTCCTGCTTTCAGCCTCCCAAGTACTGGTATTATAGGTGCATGCCAGTCTGAGTCACCATCCCAGTGCAGCGGGGAGCAAGGCTGGCACAGCAGGCTAGGGATCGAACCCTGCTCCCTGCTCCAGCCTAAGCAGGTGCTATAGTCCGCTGAGCTATATGGCCAGCCCAGTGATGATAACCTCTAATCTCCTCTAACTCTAGTTTTAAAAGCCTGAGATAGTGGCCCAACTAGGAGGAGGAAGGAGTTTTCCATGTATATTATCAGTATATTGTACCAGACAGTGTGGTCCTTACAAGTGTCTAGAGAGGTGTTTATTAATTACCTGAGTTACCAGAAAATCTAATGGTCCTATAATTTTAGGATGGATAGGCAGAGAAAACAAGCTTACAGTACTGGTAAGAAAGTACAAAGTCACTACTAGTTCATAAAATATATTTAGTATATTTGTCATTTTTCATGCCTCATGATGTATAAAATGCAATGTAATAGACTTGTCTCCCTTCATGGGTGCACAGGGATAGTACACTGCATAGTCATCTGTGTGGCACCTGGGTAGCCAAATAAAAGCAAGGAGAGCCTATGGAAGGATTTAAGGAAGTGAGGAACTTGATGGTGACAAATGTGAGGTGCAAGCAGTATGTCTTAGCCCAAGACATGGCTTGGCCCAAGACTAAAACATTGAATCCTGATGGCATACATTAAGTAGAATCCTAGAGGATGGGCGATGGTCGGGACAGCCCTTCCTGTGTGCCTGCGTAACACAGGACCGCTAGGCTATGATTCTGTCTTGCTCTTCTGGCCTTAGTGATGGCGCAATGATGTTACAGGTTAGAAGCATGTGGGGAAAGATTCAGAATCTCACAGTAAAACAAGAGATCCAGGCTCCAGCCTCACAGGCGGTTCCATCAGAGGGGTCCATATTGCAATTTATTTTTTAGTTTAGCTACGTGGACCATCTTTACTTACTTCAGTTTGATTCCTGCCACCAATAAGGCTAAGAAAATGATAGGACAGGAAAAAAAAAAAAAAAAAAAAAAAACCCTCTCAAGGGCGGAGCCTCCCTGAGTAGTCTGAGACTACGTTCCTACATGCTTCTTCACAGATCCGTTCATCTTGGTTTCCACGTAATCACTGCACATGGGTGTGCAAGGAGTGCTCCGCAGAAGAGGGTCTGATGAGGACAGTGAGGGTCCGAAATGGAGCCCACGGCGCGCTTGTTAATCCAGCGCCCCAGTCCTCCGGGGCCACAAAGGTACTTTCTTTCATCCATGTTAAAATAAGCTTAATAAGATATGGAGAAAAATGGGAAGAGAAATTCAAGTCTGTTTACAAGTAAGACCAGGGCCAACTAGAGCTTTTTCTCTCAATCAAACTAATATCCCTGTGGAACCATTTACCTCGGGAGTGATACCTGCCCTTCAGTTTAAATCACAGCTTCTAAAAATACTTTCACAAAGACCCTACAAAGCTATCACTTTAGCACAAAGAAGTCATTAGATATGCAAAACGTTGCCTGTGATAGGAAATGCGATTAAAGACAGAAGGCAACAGGCAGTCTCTCGGAACAGCTATAGGAAATAGCACAGCCAGAGCAGGTGGGTGTGACTGACTCATGCGCAGAGAGCTATTACTTAATGTCTTACAACTACCAAGCTAAAGTTTCCAGGTGACTTTTCAGTAGAAACTGTTTATAATCCAACTACTTCCCAAAAGTAGCTCATTCGGGAAGGTCTGACATCAAAAGGGTACTTAAAAAGAAATGACGATGGTCTTCCTTTTGCTGCCTCAATATTTGACACGATGCTTCAAAGGGGCTAAGGTGTGCGAGATGATGGCCTCTGTTAGAAGGAGCCACGGGAAGTGTCTAGAGGGAACAGAAGGGTTAATTTTTATTTCAAGTGTTTTATTCTTCTACTTTGACTCCCTGTTGTAATGCCTTTTTCTGACTCCCATTTTATTTTTCTGGACTAACTATAAATAAAAGAAATTCTAGTTTTCTTCACATTCTGCCATCATCTACATAGTAGAAGTTTTTAATCATCATTGACATGACAAGAGTGTTATTTGCTCTTATTTTAGTAGCACCACCAACACAAAATGGCCTGAAGCGCAGAAGTCTCAGTTTAAGAAGATATGAGAAAAGAGGGACTATGTGTGTGTGCGCATGTGTGTGTGCATACGTGTATATGTGCCTGCTTATGGGTGCCATGGTTCCAAGTACAATGTAACTCTCAGACCACATGAAAGTAGCTGTTGGTAAAATATAATGACCAATACTATAAAAATGCCAATGGTACAAAGGCAAAATGTAAGAAAAACAACTTTTAGGACAGGGAGATACTAGATGAGAAAAAGTAACAATTGTCCATCTTTCCCAATGATTAAAACATAGTATTAATGATACTCAAATATATGTCACATTCCTCCTCCTGCAATATTTTTGTAAAATTATAACTGTGTTTTGAGACTAATTTGTTGCAAGTTATTTTTGAACTTTCCTAAGTGTTTCCGGTGGATAAGATGTTCAGATTTTCTCCTAATTTTGAAAAATAGGCAGTTTATATATCAGAGAATCATTTCGTTTGGAGTCTCTATTATATTAATAAAAATTTACTGGTGTCTACTAATATCTTTTTATATATCCTCATTCTATTCCTACTTTTCTAGAGTCTAAAATATACCAGCTGCATGTATATGTTAAATAAGTATAATTTTATTCTGTTATCTATGATATTCAACAACAACATTAATTCATGGTAATGTACCCTTTAAAATTTCTCATAAATTCACAGTTCATGAAAACCACACAGAGGAGATAATCCCAGAAGAGGATGCTGGTAGTGGGATAGGTCTTCATTTGCGATCACTGAAGTGTGTGTTTTGTGGCCGCACTCCCAGAGTTCTAAACTAAACAGAAGCGTAAAATTAAAAGAAATAATCTGTTTCTACTTTTGTCTCCTGATCGATGTGAAGCCCTTAATGAGGACAATTGTTCTAGAAAAGCTCTCTATGGATCCTTTTACATGTGTGTCCCTTAAGTACCATGGTCACACAAAAGATATTTCAGCTTAGAAAAACAACAACAATGAAATGGAAACCAAAATCCCTACCTGGGCATCAAGGGTGCCTTACATGCTGTGACATGGACGAGGAGATCTGTATGAATTTCTGCATTTCTCTGAAATGTACAGGAACCTTTACTTCCAAAGAACATTTTTGCTAGTGCCAACCCTGTTCCTCACTTGGAGAATTGAAAAGATTTTCAAAGGAAGACCTCGGAGAAAAGAGGCCAGGGTGCTTTCATGTGTACCACCGATTCCTAGAAGTGTTTTCTCAAAGACATCTAACAGAGAAATGAGTTGGGCCAATCGTTTCATACAAGAGTCCGAGAAGTCACTGTAAAGAAGACCACCAGAGCAGTAGGACAGAGCAGACGAACAACTACTACAGGTGCTGCTAGAGGCATGCGTTACTAAGGTTCTTCTATTGTCTTTTAGCCACACAACTAATAAAACATTAGGCATAGTCATAAGGAAAATATTCCCTGTTTATTCCATTTCAGCTTTTCTTTTTTATTAAAATACAAAAGCACATTTCTGAAGAAGTTGTACAAACAGGTATGGTGCTGCATTCCTGTTACTCCAGAACTTGGGAGGCTGAGGGAAGACAATCATGTCGAGTTTGAAGATATCCTGGGCTCCACAAAGAGCTCAAAGTCAGCCTGAGCTAAACTGTGAGACCTTGTCTTAAAAAAAAAAAGTTCTTCGAAACAGTGAAGGAAAGAGATACTCTGAAAGAGAATGCAGTGTGCGCTTGCACTTTCTGAAAAAGCAAAGACTCGCTAACAGGCAGGACCTGAGCACAGAAGGGTCTGCTCCAAAGCTCTTTACAGAGAGGTGAATGCAATGCTTTACTTCTAAAATTTCCATTTGATTCTTATTATAATTAAGTGGTGAAATTTTCCAACTTTTATAAGTTTTTCCTCTTCCTTAAGCGCATTGCAATTTCATCATGTCAGTCTAGTGCAAAAGGGCCACTCTAAAGTTCTTTCCAAACTCTGATGTCACCCGCCACCCCCGTTTGTTTTGTCTTCGGTCATTCCTGAGACCTTTACTGGTGCTCTAGAAGGTGCCAGACATTATGCTGCCCGGTAAGGACTCGCAGACCGAGAAGCGGGCCTTGCTCCTGGGAATCTTCCAGACTAGTGGAGAAGACCTTACTGGTGGCTTCACCCCGCGACCTCCGAATGCACTGCAGGATAGGGCCTTAGGGCAAGGGCCAGAGTGTTGCCCAGGCTGTGACACCACCCTGTGTGTGTACTCTGTGTGTGTGTGTGTGTGTGTGTGTGTCCTCTTTTTATTCACTTTGGGGCAGGACCTCACTGGATCCGCCCCACGGTCCTCCAGTTGCGGCTCTCCCACTTCAGTCTCCCAGGTGGCTGCGGTGACAGGCTGGGGGACAGCAGCTGGAACCCCAAGGGGTAAGCAGGATAACTCGGGGTGGGGGGACTTCTCACATGCGTGGCTGGGAGCCCGCTCCCCGCACCCCGCCTGCCAGGCACCCCCCAGGGCGCTGAACCGAGCCCCAACAGGCGAGGACAGCTTTCCGCGGAGTGCCCTGCGCCCAACGTGGCCAAACTAGTGTCCTAGGTCACCCGGACCCAGCTTTATTCCCGTCGTTAATTGTATGGCCATTGGTTCTGCCATGCATTGGCGAGTCTCCGGACTTGGAATCGCAGAGGGCGCTGCCTGCAGCGGAGCCGACTGGAGCCTTGGACCTCAGGAGCCATGGGGCGGAGAAGTCAGTGGACGGCTGCGGGGCTGCACTACCCGGCCCGGCTGCGGTCAGCCCAGCTGTTGTCAGCCCAGCTGTGGTAAGCCCGGTTGTGGTCAGCCTGGCTGTGGTCATCCCTGTTGTGGTCAGCCTGGCTGTGGTCAGCCTGGCTGCAGTCAGCCCAGCTGTGGTCATCCCTGTTGTGGTCAGCCTGGCTATGGTCATTCCTGTTGTGGTCAGCCCGGTTGTGGTCAGCCCAGTTGTGGTCAGCCCGGCTGTGGTCGGGGTGGGCCGGGTTTGCCCCTGCCCTAGAACTCAGAGGTAGCCCTCGGCTAGGTTCTCATCGGTGCAGGTGGTCTCCCGAGAAAGACTTGCTGCAAGTGTGCACTCGCCTGTCTCTGAAGAGCTTGCAGCAGGCCCTCGGTGCTCTTCGTGCCTGCGTGTTAGTCTTTGTTTTTGAACACAGATGAATCTTTTGCAAACTTATATTGCTCAATCGTATCATATTTACTCATTGTAACTTTTGAAATATACATAGTTTATTGATTCAATCTATTTCCATATTGCGTGCTTGTTTTATAGTCAATTTATATTATTTATTTATTTATTTGTATTTTAGGGAAGGGTCTACAGGGTGTTCAGGGTCTCACTACTACTAGATCAGATTCGCAGTGATCCACCAGCTTACAGCCTCCCAAGAGCTGTGATTACAGGCTCGCACCACCACATCCAGTTTCAACTGCCATCTCAGTGCACCTCAGGGTCAGAGTCGGCATGGCAGGCCCCAGGCTCGAACCCCTGGCCCCCAGCCTGCTTGCGGGAGCGTCAATCCGCTGAGCCATTTGTCTGGCCCTCAATTTATGTCATAACACTCATACCAGTAATAATTGAGATGGAATGTTTTCTAATTTATCATTTCTGGTTTTAAATAACATTCTCATTCCATGTTGAAATATCCTAAGTAGTTAAGAAGATCCAGAATAATTCTTTATGTAATATATTCTCCCCAAAGTACATGCACGGAAGCGCTCTTTTTTTTTTTTTTTTTATTTCAGCATGAGTGAGAACCTTATGAGGACATTAAGTTTTACAGTCACTACGTGTATGTCGCAGAAACTTTAGAAACCTATTGACTTCTTAGACTTTAAATTTACAAAGGGAAATTCTGATTTAATTTGGATGTCTAGCCTTTTCTTTTTTAAACTTTTATTTTATTAGTGCAGGCTTTCAAGATGCTGAGTTCACCTTCATCTCAGGGAGTAGTGCAGGTACATGACTCATCTTAATTCTTTTTTATTCCTCTTCTCTTCTGCAGCCTGTTTCACTTCCTGGGTAATTTCAAGATACTTAAAGTTTTGGAGAGTGAATAATTAGCTTAATTATATTCAGGTATCTGTGCAATATTTTTATTAAATCTGTTGATTCTTTTTAATTTATAGATATCAACCTATGGTAGCAAAAATCCTCCCTCATAGTCTGAACCATAGAGAGATGAAAAGAATCAGAAATAGTGAGTGCCACAGTGTAGAAGTCCATGACAAGCGCACTGATCTTATTTGTTAATAAGAACCAAACTGAGCTTCACACCAATCAGCCCAAGGGTCCCGAAGGTGTCAGGAAGAGGTCAGTGAGGATGGACACCAGTCACAGGAAGGTCAGCTAAGCACAGATGCCTCTCCAGTCCCTATCAGAATGTGCACAAATATGTAACTTAATCATTTCTTAATTCATATTTGGTTATTCTCATCCTAATTTTAAGTGAAGAAACCAACAAAAAACGTGTTGCTTAGCAAAATCCCTCCTAAAATTCTAAAGGTAGCAAAGTACAAAACAAAAGTAGCCAACCTGATTAAAATTCAGTTCTGCATCATGACTGATTCTACTCATTGAACTCAATTTCTCATCATGGAAAATACTCTTGTCATAAATTCCAAGTCAACTAGCATACCGAACTTTCTCTAAGCCCACAAAATTCACCCCAAGTGGCCTTTAGTACCCCTGAGCCTATGACTGCATGCAAACCATGCTACCAGCACACCACAGCATGGTGCTCATCATTCTCATATGTGAGGTGTAGCATCTCTTTTCAGAAAAAGACTGCACATGTATGAATAGATGAGATGTACCGTTAAACATATCAAATATGAGTTTGATTGCCTCATCGTTTTGCTCATTCATATTCTAGGAGACAAGAAGATTTACTTAAATGAGACCTATGGAAAACAAAGGCATGTTGGAAAAGTGCCCAGAGCAGTATTTGGTGATCATTCCAGCCAGTTCTACCTTTGCTTGCTTGTGTGCTTGTTTTAGTCAATAGCTTCCACTCAAATTTTTTTGCAAAAGCATTAAACCACAATACAGAAGAGTGGTTTGGGGCAAAGGCACAGTAGCTTACCGATCAGCACAGCGCCCCTGGAGGAGAGACAGTGTGTGCACACTTTATTCCCCTAGGTCACAGCCTGAGTTCAAACTTACTTTAAGGTTTCTATTAGGGAAAAATTTGATGTGAGCTACAACACAGCTTAGCTTACTTTTTGAAACATTCTAACTTGTGTAGGGAAAACAAAGGGTACTCTCTTTGGAAAGATGTTGGGTGCGATTCCAAACAGGGATGTTAATTTTCACATGTGTGTTAGTTAAGGTTCTTTGGAGGACAAGAATCAATAACAAGTACGCGAAATCCCGCAAGGGGATTTATTGAGCAGGTATGCAGGACGAGAGACACAGGAGCTCACTGCTGTTCTCTGGAGGCTCAGAGGCAGAAGAATGCACAGTGGCCGTCGCACACTGGAGAGCTAGAGGGTGCACTAGCCACTCAGACTGAGAAGATGGAACCCCAGAACAGAAAGGGTCGAGGTCAAGGCCCTGGAAGCACCCAATGGAGACACTGCTGCAAGGTGTCATCATTGGAAGCCCAAAGAAACTGGAGAAAGCAACAGAGAAGGCTGGAGATCTTCCAAAATATTTATTTATTTAGGTAGTTATTTAGCTATTTATTTGGTACAAGGTCTCGCTATGCCACTCAGACTCATAGTGACCCTCCTGTTCCAGCCTCTCCAGCACTGGGTTTACAGGCTCACACCACCATGCCAGGTTTTGGTGGTGGGCACAGCGCCCAGGGTTCCAGGGCCGGCATGGCGTGCAGTCCCAGGGATTGAACCAGGTTTCTCATGCTAGCCAAGCAGGCACTGAGCTATCTCCCCAGCCCAGATCTTCCAAAATATGAACACTTTCTCTTCCTTTCCCTGTTATCCTGTCCAATTTTCAAGCTTCTTGGTGGAGGGCCCACCCATGTGGAGTGTGGGCTTCCCTCCGTTTGCTGGCCTATCCACCAAACATCCACAGATGTACTCAACAGTGGTTAGTAATGTGTTAGACCTTTCTTCCTCTATTTAAATCGGTATGTCATAATGCACCCCTTGCCAACTTGGTAGCCAGGTTGCCTCCTGAAGCCTCACTTACCTTCCAGATAAGAGACTGAGCGCATGACATCAGTGAAGCAAGGACATTGAGAACAAACGGGGACCCTCTGGTTCCCCTGGGTGACACTGCATCTTGTCCTTGCGTCCCATCATGAAATGTTGCAATGCAGATTTATTAATACTTAATAAATACTTAATAATCTTTAATCAATCCACATGGTGCTAGGAGGGAATGAACATATCTGATCAACATATGTATATATGTAAAAATATATGTACAAGCATGTTAATAAAATAGGAAAGAAATACTCAGTTTAAATATTTAATTAAATATGGTGAATATGATAAGATCCATGTACACATTATCACACACACACACACACACACACACAAAAGACACATGAAATGAGGGTGAGGGTATGGTGCGAAGGGTGATGTAGTGGAATTCAGCAAAATATGGTGTATACAAATGCAGGTACAAATCTGACCAAGAAAATGTATGCTCCTGAAGTCAGCTTGATAGCTCAGTGAATTAAAGCACCTGCTTAAGCAGAGTACAGCGGCTGGTTCCAATCCCTGGTGTATTGCGCTGGCCCTGTCCTTGGGGCACACGGAGAGGGCCACGGAGTCTGGGCATGGTGGTGCATGAGCCTTTAACCGCAGCTCGAGGGAGACTAAACACAGGCGGATCACTGTGAGTCCAATCCACATAGTGAGACCCTATAGACCTTGAACTAAATACAGAAAAAAAAAAGAAAAGAAAATATATAAACCTGTATGATCAACATGCACTAATAAAAATGTAGTAAAATAAAATTAGCAGAGGCAATACCAGTGACACCACATAGACCCACAACCTAGACCACACTCCATGCCCCGGCATGTGGACTATACTTGCACTTGCAAGGCAGGCACTTGTGCTTTGGAGCTGTCTCCCCAGCCCCAAGGATAATTTATTTCAAATGTATAGAACCTTTTAAAAAGTTGACAACACAATTAGTAGATTTCTTGACTTTAGAGATCTTGATTATAAAATAAGAATACATATTGGTTTTGTCGTATTTCTTTTGTAAATTTTACTTTTATTACTTTGTCTAAGGAGATAGCTCTGCAGTCTAAGCGCCTGAGTAGGCAAGTGCAAGGACCCCAGTTCCCTCTTCAGTACCACATGCCATGTGGGCTCCACTGAGTTGGTCACCAAGACAAGGTGTGGTGGCACACACCTGTGATCCAGCACCTGGGAGGCTGAAAGCAGAAGGATCACTGTGAGTCCCATGTGTGTACTGAGACCTGTAGACCCTACCCAAAGTACATTTTAAAAAAAGAAACAACAGCTGTCTTTAATTCTAAAGAGTAGCACCTTCCACAAAGAAATACTAAAAACCTTGAAAGAAAAGTCTTTAGAATTTATGATGTAGGTTAGAGCTAGATATCATTTTTATATATAATAAAACTTTTACACAGAAACCAATAGCATTCCTTTACATGGGCAACAATCAATGAGAAAAATAAAAATTTTAAAAGTCACATTTACAACAGTAGAACTTGTTACAAATCTAGTTACTATTATATCAACCCAAAATCCATTCCAAAAATATAGTTATTAAATTTAAAAGCAAGCTGTACAAACCTTTAAAGAAAAAATATAGACAATTACTTTATTATGTATTTAGAAAGGTTTCTAGTTCTAAACTTAGAAAGCATGAATCACAAAAAGAAACTGTCTATATTAAAATAGGGAGCAAAGATGCTATCACTGACTTTTAGGGTTCTGCAAGCTACTTCAGAGTTAGTGTGGATCAATTCCACCTTTTGTTCTTCATGAAATCATGCGCTTTCTGGCCAGCTTCTTCACATCTCCACAACAAAGGATCGATTCAAGCATCAGTTTGTGTGCTGGCTGTCTATGAAACTGACTTTGCTTCACCTTCAATTCTAAGTGGAAAAAGCAGGTAAGTTTAGAACCAATCTTAGCAATAATAATGATGATGATGATGGTGATAATTTATTTTGAAAACACAAAGACTTTTTAAAAAGCTGACAACACTATTAGTGGATTTCTCAACCTTGGAGATCTTGATCACCAAATAAGGATATGTTGAGATTTCTTTTTCATAATTCTTTTGTAAATTTTGCTTTAATTACTTTAGCCAGCGAGCTAGCTCGGTGGCCTGAGTGTCTGCCTGACAAAGACAAGGACCGGGTTCAATCCCCAGTCCCACACGCCCTGTCAGCCCTACGCCGGGCTGGCCACCCAAGCTCACATGCCTGTCATTGCAGTGCTGGAGAGGCTGCAATAGGGGGACTGCTATGAGGCTGGGCTGTGTAGTGAAATCCTGTAGCAAATAAATAAATCTTTTTAAAAAAATTAATTACTTCTCTTTGTTTAATATCTCTCAAGAAATACTCGTTAGAAGTAAAACTTGCTAATATTAGAGAAATGACACATACAAAGTTTCTAAGCAAGCTTATAATAGTGTCACTTATTTTTATTCTTAAAATAAGTAATATAAACTTATCTAGGACAAATTCTGTCTATTCTATTGTAGCTTTGGGAAAGTTATCACTTTCTTTAAAAAATAGAAAGAAAATGAGGTAGTTTTCTATCAACCAGAAAGTAAATCTTCGTTTGAAAGCCAGGAGACTATAATACATAAATCCAAAAAAAAGTGCCCTTAACTTTACTCTATAACTGAAAAGAGTAATTGAGAAAAAAACACTACTTACAAATTAACTACATACTTTTCTAACATACCATTTTTTAAGAGCGTCAGACTCATCTGGCTCAACATCTGCCAAATTCCTGTAACTATAGGGAAGGAAATAAACACAGTAGATGTTATTCAAGGTTTTTATACACTTCATTAACTTTTCTATACCTTAATGTTGACTATAGCTTACATGTCTATAAGGATTAAACATTGTTGATGTGGAAAATTTAGTGATTAAAATTCTGAATATCTGATTTTTAATAAGTTTTGGTTTCTTCTACTGTTTATTATAAACTTACTCATCTAATTAACTTCAGCTCTCTGTTATTCTACTAAGTCAAAACGGTTAAAGTAGATAGCTCTATATTTCTAGTCACTGAACTGACAAATATTTCAGCTAGCTGACTTAATATGAATCATTAATTTACTGTTTCTTTTCTGATATATTTTAATTGATGAATCTATTTTTCCATAATAGCTATAAAGCAAGTCTCATCCCCATGAAGAAATACTTGATTTTACTACCAATTTTCTACTGAGCTAGTTGGGAAAGAATGAGGTCACACATTTGTCACAGCTCTTGCTGGTGGCACGGGTCCAAGGATGAAGGACAACTCAGAGTCTGCGTGTAGCCTAACAGGTCCCAGAAGAGCTGCCTTAGTGGAGAACCTCAGCATAAAGATCTCAGGAAATAAGGCAGCCTCGAACAGAGGCAGCTGTGGGTTTTTCTGATAGAGAAAAGTAAGGGACAAGAGAAGGAGGTCTGTGCAGGAATTCTTGCTGGGGACATAGGACACACAGGGTACAGACAGGGCGACCTGTACATGACTGACCTTAGAGCCAATCTGGGTAACTAGTCTGAGTTTGGGAGGACAAGGACCAGAGTTCATCAGTCCTCCTTGGATGTATGGCCCCTGGGCTCTCTTTTAACCACGAACCACAAATGCCCAGGAGATCATGGGTTCTTGGCCCCCAAGGGCCTTAGGTCTAAGTATCCCTCTCCTGTGTATCTCATTTCAGTCGGAGTCCAAATGACAAGCAAAAAGCCAAAGATTTTTGTCTGCTCCTGGAAAATCATTTAGGACCCTGTTAATAATGTCATGCACATTACATATCATTATACCTTTTAAATTTTAGGTGATAAATATTTATGTGGTTTTTATAAATGTGAGATAACATCTAAGACACACTGAAAATATTCACTGTAAAATGAATATTTTTATGAGACCATAAAATGTAAAAATTGCTATTTTATAGGAATTTGACATATTAAAAACCTTTCAGGCACAGAAAAATTATGTACTCTGCTTGAGAGCACACAAACAGTATGTGAATTTGATCCCAAATCTGAATATAAACATTTAGGTCTCCAGAACTGACATTCTTCACTGGTAGGAATGCTGTTTCACACATTCAGAAAGCTGTATTTCCTGGTACCTATGTCAACTCCATTGGAAAATGTCTAAGGCATTACTTTGCTTTAGTTGCTGAGAAAAAGCCAACTCTACCATCGTAGCATTTGCTCATCTAGTAGAGGCAGAAAAACTGGACCAAAGCTACTTCTCCAAGTCTAGTACCTGACTGAGAAAGGCCAGTGTGATTCTGTCTTCCTGAAGGCACTGAGGTACGGACCCAACCATTTGCTGAACATCGTCAGGCGCATGAGACCACCAAAGCACAAAAACGCTCACTTTCCAAGAAGCAAAGTGAAGAGTGCTAGAGAGAGGTAAATCCTTTCATGAAAATGACCACAGCACCAACAAGGCATTGTCATAAAGCTCTGGTCCTCCAGAAGTTAACCAATGACTTGTGCCATTGTGAGGGGCCGCTATGCCCAGAGGAAACAGCAGGACCTGTACCGCTGTCCTGGGATCGATTCCCGCTCCAGTTCACCAACTTCATTCATAGTGGCCTTGAAAACCAGCACCTTAGTAACAACTAATCCATAAACAGCAGCAGTGCTGTAGCGGCCAGAGGGAGCAGATAAAACAGAAACAACCCCACTCCTGAGCTGTCACCAACCCTGAAGCTGCTATTTGGAGTTTACGCCAAGGGAACGTGTGTTTATAAGGAATTTGCTGAAAAGACTCAAAGACCACTGTGTAATATTCCAACTCCCTAAAAGCATAAAGAGGAGATTTGTGGGAAACAATATGTCTATAGCATACTTATTTATGTACGTATGTATTTTTGGCAGAGTTTGCCCAGGCTGGCCTCTACCGCATGGTGACCCTCCCTCCCAGGTTACTCCCCCGAGTGCTGGGATTGCAGGCATGTGCCACCCTGCCCAGCCCACAGGTGGCTTTTTAAAGTTCTGGCACATTCCCAGTGATCTAGGAGATGGCATATATGTGCACAGCTCTGGATAGATTAGAAAGAAAGAGTCTGACTGTGTCAGAGCAGGGTGAGATGGAAATTCTACACAAGCAGCAAAAGAGGCCAGGCCAGAGCTGTAAACTGGCTCATCACAGAACATCTGTGCAGACACAAACACACAGGGTTCTCTTGCATGCTCATAGAGATTATGTTCAGTGACCTAAACAATTTTATTAATAAAACCTCCATCTTATTAGATGTCCCCTGAACTCACTGAGCAGCTGCTTCGGCAGCCACACAACACGACAGCAAGACTTCATAAAGTTGATATAAAAAAGTCACTAACTAGAAGAAACAACGAGCTGGGGGAGCAGGAGGAGACATGACTGGGCAGTGTCCCTGTCATGTCCAATTTTCAGCAACAAGAAAACAGACCTGCAAGGCAGAAGATGTTCTTGTGCACAAGAATAAAGCAGCCACCGATAAAAGATGCTATCCTAAGGGGACCGATGTTGGTGTTTCAAAATAACAACTGTACATCTTCTGCTGAAATCATAAAATAAAACATATATAAAGACATGAAGAAAAACCTGATGGCATCTCACAAAGTAGACAATATTTACAAAGGTGAAGAACATGGTTGAAAAGAACACTAGCAGTTCTGGAATTGAAAATTCCAATATTTGCAATGTGAAATGCACTGTAGAAGTTACGGAAATTCTGACTGAGGCAACAGAAGAATCACTGGACATGAAAATAGGTTCACTGAGAGTCACCTGCAGAACAGAGAGAACCATGGCAGAAATGGGGTGCGAGTCTCAGAGGGACATGAAACCTCCACCAGCACATCAATACACACAACACGAGTTCAAGGAAAAGAAGACAAGATCAAAGCAGTTTGATCTTGTAATATTTGGGTAATATTTGGACAAAATGTGGCTGAGTTCAGTTCTCAAGGAAAGATTCGCAAACGGCCCCTTAGCTCATGAAAGAACTACATTCGGCACTGCTAGTCCCTGGCCAGCTGTCCAGTCAGAGCTGGGGCGTCCCACGTGATGGGCACTCTCAAGACAAAATAAATTACAATCGAAAAGCAGAGCAGCAAATGCGTGGCAAGACATTAAATTAACACAACATTGCTGTTAGGAATGTAGAGTAATTCAGTTGCTATGCAAAAAAGTTGTGTTTGGCTTCAGAAAATTATTAGATGATCCAGTAGTTCTACTCCAAAGTACCACATATACACAAAGAAATTGAAAGCTTGGAATGAGACTGGTGCTGGTACAATAGTCTTCATAGCTCAATAACCAAAATTTAAAACCAAACGCCCTGTCCAGTAAGTGAGGGGTTAAGAAGTTCATTGTGGCTATAGATGACAAGGGTGTCCCACTCCACAATAAAAATCAGTGAAATTCTGACAGTCACTACAGTGGAGAGCCTCCAGTTCATTATGCCAAGTGAAATAGGTCAAGTATTGCATGATTCTATTTGTAGTGATTTTTTCATGTTTTTCGGTACTTTCTGGTTAACATATTACATATAGTTATCTTTAAATTAATTAGTATAAGATACAGGCATTTAATTGTTCAAAAAATTAGCATAAATCTTTTCTTTATTTTTATGTATAAGGTATCACCATGCAGCTCGAACTCATAGTGACCCTCCTGTTCTCAGCCTCCCCACCACACTGGGATTGCAGGTGTGCACTGCCATGCCTGGTCTAGGTGGCCAGCTCAGGGGCAGGACTGGCATCATATCTGGTGCTGGGAATGAAACTCCTGTCCCTGCGCTTCTCTAAGCAAATATCTTGCATGAGGAATCAAATTCAGGACCTTGTACATGCCAGGCAGGTGCTTGGGCCACTGAGCTATATCTCCAGCCCATAAACCTGTCTTACCTGTCTTTTCAATGAACTGAGAGAAATTACTACTACAGTTTATATGTGTGTTTTCCTTCCTTCTTTTCTCCTTTATTCCATCATAGTTTCTCTTTCCTTTTTAAAAGTTTCTTTCCATTTTATGATATCTCTTGTACATTTTTAGATCCTTCTTATACTAGGGAGATAATATGGTGTTTGGACATGTGTATCTGGTTTATGTTTCCTATGACTATGATCTCAAGTTACAGCTATTTACCTATAGAAGTCTCAAGGTTATCATTTTTCATGGCTGAGTACTATTCCACTGTATAAAAAACATCTCTTTTTATCTTTTCCTCAGTTAATGGGCATTTGGGTTGTTTCTAAGATCTATCCAATACAAATTATACTGCTATAAGCATGGGTACACATATCACTGTGGTATGAAGTTTTAAATTTTTATGGGAAAACACCCAGGAGGGGAATAGCTGGGTTAAATGGGTCATCTAATCCTAGCTTTTTGAGGATTTTCCACACAGATCTACACAGCAAGTGTACCAGTCTACACTCCCACCAACAGTGGAGAAAGGTTTGTTTTCCCCCACAACCTTGCCAGCATTCTTTGTGGTTAAGATTGAATCTCAATATTATTTTAGTTTTGTTGTGGTTTGTGTCTAGTTGTCCCCCCAAAGCCTCATGTAGTCATTGGGTAGGGACTTCTATAGATTGAGATTTGATTCATGAGTCACTGGGATTATGGGTTTTAGTGCTGGTGGGATTATCGGTCTGACTAGGGCTGGGACTATGGGTTGGTTTAGGATGGATATCCTAAGGCAGAGAGCCTGATAGGAATATAAAGAGTGACAGAGAGATAGACTAGTGCTGTTGCCATTGCTGTCTGCTGTCCTGTTTGGTTGGCTAACTCTGCCACTATTTTGTTGCTGTTCTACCACCATGAACTGGATGCTCTCTGCCCTGTTCCACTCAACCTCAGGCCAGTCGAATATGGACTGAAACCTCCATGAACTGTGAACTACATAAACCTTTCCTTCCTTCATTTTGAGTGTCCGGTATTTGTCCCAGCAACGAGTGAAAAGTAATTAAGACAAGTTTGCATCTCTTGAATTACAGGCTGCTCTGAATGTCTTTCTTATATCTCTTCCTTCATCTGAGAAGAAGTGTGAAGTGATTCTAGACTCAATCCAAAAGTGGGCATCTAGAATCACACAATGCCAGTCTGTTATGGTTTATGTCTAGTTGTCCCCTCAAAGCCTCATGGAGTCATTGGGCGGAGACTTCTAGAGTTTGAGGCTTGATCCGTGATCCCTGGGATTATGGGTTTTAGTACTGATGGGATTATGGGTGGAAGTACTTCTGGGATTATGGGTGTAGCCTAAGGCGGGAGCTAAGGCAGAGAGCCTGAATGTAATGTAAAGAGAGACAGAGAGACAGACTCGAGCTGGTGCTGCTGCTCTGCTGCCCTGATTGATTGGCTGCCTCTGCCACCATTTTGCTGCTGTTCTGCCGCCATGAACTGGATGCTCTCCGCCCTGCTCCACTCAGCCTTGGGCCAGCCAAATATGGACTGAAACCTCTACGAACTATGAGCTAAATAAACTTTTCCTTCCTTCATCTTGAGTGTTGGGTATTTGTCTCAGCAATGAGTAAAAAGTAACTAAGACACAGTCACCCAAACTGGGTGTGGTAGTGTACCCCTGTAATACCAGGGCTTGGGAGGCTGAGACAGAAAGATTACTATGAGCCTGAGCTGCACAGTGAGACTCTAAATAATTCATTTTTTGGGGGGGCGGGATTGAACTCAGGACCCTGTGCTTGCCAGGCAAGTGCTTATTCTATTGAGCTATCTCCCTGGCCCCAAGACTCTGTAAATAAATAAACAAAAGATTTAAAATAAATTTTTAAATAATTGCATGGCACAAGACACTGCTGAGAGTCCAAATAAATATTTAAGGTCACTTAGGATACTTTATTTTTTAATATTTAATTATTTATTATTTTCTTAATGCCCCGCTCTGCCTGCCCTGGGGGTGGGACTAGTGTTGCATGTGGTCCCGGGGATCAAAGCACAGTTCCTGCAGTTGCCTAAGCTTTCCTAAGCAGGCACTTTAGACTGATGAGCCACTTTATTGGTCCAGTTAGGATACTTGAGATTCAACTTGGAAGCTCTTCGCTTAAGAGACCTAGATCAGCATTAACGGTTGTGGTGTGGTGCGGAGGTTCCGCAGCTCAACTCTGCCACAGGCGCCTGGTGTGAAGCAAGACAAGCAGTTGTTGCACGCACCTGGGACTTCCTTCTTCAAAACTGTCTTCATTTACCTCTGACGTCTTGTTCTGAAGCTTCTGTCTTAGTATGCCCTTCACAGAAAAAAGACTCGCTATTGGGGCAAGGAGTTGACAGCTCATCCTCATTACATTTAGATGATTATGTTTTATTTTTTTAACATATAACTTGATTTCTATTTATTTGTTTGTTTATTTTGCAGGACAGGAACTTAGGCCCTTGCACTTGCCAGGCAAGTGCTTATTCCACTGAGCTATTTCCGCAGCCCCGATTATGGTTTAAAATCGGCCCTCATGAAAAGAATCTTCTAAAAATTCAGGGTTATCTTTTAAGTGAAAATGGGGCAATTACTGATGGTATGATTTCAGGTATTTGGTATTTCATTACTTTAATTTTGAGATAATTTTAAAATTGAACATAAATGTCACTATTTAGAAATTTTAGGCCTAACTCCTGTACTGCTAGTGGGGTTGGGCATTACCTTTGCGGTGGAACAGCCTACAGCTTCAGTTATCTACGTTTTACAGTGGAGTATTCATTGATTGGTATTTAGCCTGTCTTTAAGACTGACCTTGCTCTGTTTTGATCATTTATTGAATTGCTAGACTCCTTCTATATTGTAGAAGACAATCTTTTGTTTTTGAAAATGCAGACAGCTGGAATGTCGGAGAAGCAAACAATTATTTCATAATATTTAGGCTGAAACCTCATTAATGAAAGATTATCTGATGGGAGGGTGCCAGCTTGGTGAATATTTCTGGAGATAAACACATGGGAAAGGAGTGACCTCCAGAAAGTGTAGAAAACAAAGGTATCGATTTGCTGACATAGACAACGACGTGATATCAGAAAACGCTGTAATAACATGAGGATACTGCATGAGGATCAAGCTATCAAAATTTTCTGTTTCATTAGCAGCCGTGTGAATTGTCTCATCAGCCTCTTTTTGTGCTCAAGAGTAGCCTATGCACTTTTCATATTATTATTTACAAATATTTATGCCTCAACCATAAATTCCTACATCTTTGCTTCCCAAAAATAGTAAGCCTAATTTTGATGTTTCAGATACATTCAGTAGAAGGTTTATTTTCTTTCACCAGATATTCCATAAATGCCTTATTAAAACATTAAAAATTAAAAAAAGAAAACTTAGAAGTGATATAATCTCTTTCCTTCCTTTTTTAGATAAGAAAGTTGAGAATCACAAAGCTATATTTTACTTTTCGCTCCATGCCTGGGGATTAAACATGGAGCTTCTCCCTGAGCTACGTGACTGGGCCTATATTCATTTTTCACTTTGAGACAAGTGCCCCCTGTAATTGCTAAATTACATGGGCACGACCCCACTCAGAGTGCTAGAAACCGGGGTGGTCACCAGGCCTCAACTGTTTCTCTTTTTTTATGTTTTTTCTTTTTTTGGATTTTTGAGACGGGGTCTCACTGTGCAGTTCAGGCTGGCTTTGAGCTCACTTTTGTAGCCCAGGCCGGTCTCGAACTCACAACGATCCTCCTGCCTCAGCCTCCCAAGTGCTGGGATTACAGGCGTGAGCCACCACGCCCAGCTATGTTTTTTCTTACATTTATTTTTTATCATTATAAAAGAAAATACACAAGAGAATAAAAATAGAAATAATATGGAATTTCACTAAACCAAAAAATAGGAATTCAGCCATGGTCATTATATTGCATATTGTTGTCTTCAAATTAATTGTTCAAGGGCTGGCCAGATAGCTCAGTGAACTAAAGTGCCTGCTTAGGCAGAGCACAGGGGCCAGGGTTCAATCCCCAGCATGCCGTGCCAGCCCCGCCCCCTGAGAAGGCCTTTGAGACTGAGTGTGGTGGTGGCGAGCATCTGTAATCCCAGTGCTTAGGGAGCTGAAAACAGGAGAATCACTACGAATCCAGTCTATGCCCTGTAGACCTTGCATTAAATTCACAGACAAAAAATTGTTCAGATTGCCAGCTATCAGCCTGTAAGATTGGTCAAAAAGTTCTAAAAAGTTAAGAAAAACAAAAAATAAAAAAGCATTCATTGCTCCTTTCAATAGACTAGCAGAAATCAGCAGTGCAGTTGTCTAAGCTACCCTGTGTGTATACACATTGTTAGGTTTTTGGTGCAATTAAGAGACAGAGAGATAAGAGGGGCTTCATTTGTGGACAAAGAGAAGACTACGGTGAAGGAGAGAAGAGGAGCTTCTGAGAGCCCGGCAGGAGGAGCCAAGGTGTTGCAGGAGAGGTGGGGCCCAGGGGCGGCCACCTGACGCGGCAGGTGGGGGCTGGGCAGGGCAGGACCGAGGAAGCAGGATGGCATAGGTAGGAGCAGGAAGCGGAAATCTCCCAGGGGAGGAAGGAGGTAGAGCACACCCTGGGGTTCCAGTGGCCCGCGCCACACTGGCCGCGCCATGATGACCTGCAGAGATTTTCTTAGGGCAGAGAAGCCCGATCATTCTGGCCTTTCTGTCAGATGGTTTCTTGCTGAAGAGGGGCACCATCATGGTGGGCACAGGGGATTACGGGCATCGCCTATATGGGAGCTGGTGTTGGGGGTTTTGCTAGTGTGAATTCTTTTGTGGTAATCACATGGAAGCAAGATTGTATGAAACCAAAAAAAAAAGTTTTACAGTGCAGGTTCCTAGGAGTAGACAGGTCATTATCATGGTCAGAGAACACAAAGGGGAAGCAGGTAAGGTCCCCAAACCCGAACACATACGTCGTGCCACCGTGACGACGGTGTGGGAAGGGAGTCCTGGCTCCTCAGTCCCGGGGTGGCTGTGCTCAAGCCAGGAACAAAGACTTTTACCTCGTCCATAGCGAGCTCAGATTCACTTACGCCGTAAGGACCTTCTTCACCTGCCGCAGCGCAGGTGGCCCCTTCGCAGCTCTCAGGACATCCAGGGAGGGCCTGTCAGTTTCGAAGGGTAAGTGCAGCGTTATGGGCTGAGTTTTTGTGGTCATCAAATTACCATAAGGGGTTTGCCACGCATTGCCTTGATTATGGAAGGAGAGGCTCAATGTTTTGCCCAGGAGGAACTGAGGCTATGATGCATTGGAAATTGAAAATGTTACCCATCTGGCATCAGGACCCCAATTTTAAAAACAAGCCAAGAAGAGTGGGTTTGTATTTTTTAAGGCTTTTCCCTGCTCATTATTCCTATGGTCGCATAGCTTGTAGTGTCAAGAGAGAAGATGGCATCTATCGAGTTTTGCTGGTGGAGCGTGGGAGGTGGGGACGGCCCACGGACTCTCCAGGAAGCAACACGCTGCCATTGGTGGCACACACGTTGGCCCCTCCCCTCACCCAGTGTTGCTCTTCCCGATGCTAATTTTCCCCAGCACCTGCATTCCAGGTGTGATGAATTGGCAAAGTGGACAGTGAGGAAGGAGAAAGACAGCGTGGGGTGTGAGGGAGCGAAGCCTGGGCACCCGTGATCGCTTGATCTGACGGGGCAAGTGTTAGTGCATAGGTGGGGTGTGGGTGGGTGTCTGGGGCTGAGCTGGAAAGACTCCGGAGTAGGAGGAGTGCGAGACTCAGGCGTTGGAGCTTATTTGAAAGTGGTGGGCGTGTCCAGTAATCTTAAGCAATCAGGGGTGGGAATCTGTAAAAATATAAGAGCATAAGAGCTGCCTTCTGTGGCTCCTGCAAGTCACCTGGACAAACAGTCCAGAGTCCGGCAGCGCCTGAGCACAGCAGGGAGTGGGGATCAGAACCCAGGTGGGAGAGCAGTGTGTGAGTCACCCTGGGATTTGCGAGTCCTGAATTAGGCAGAGACATATAGGCAACAGGAGTTGTGAAGATCAGCCAGGTGATGAAGGCTCGGGATCAAGAGCAGAGGGGCTATCAGTGGAGTTCAGCTGTCCGGGCCCTGCTTGGCTCGAGTGGTACAGATCCAGGAGGCCAGGCTGGTGACTTTTACTGCTGTCGCTTTTGTGAGGACAGCCATGTGATTTAATCTTGTAGGCTTAGGGGATTTAAAATATATTAAGTCTCCTGGAGCTGTGGGGTATTTGCTGTGTGGTTTCTACTGGTTGAGGAAAGCTGAGGTCAGTGTGTTGTTTCAGCATGTGTCAGAGAAAAGATAGAGCCAGAATATAATCAGCAACAGGAGAAAGATTATCAGGATCCCGAACGTTGTGGGGCAGAAACAACCTGCCATACATGGGCTCAATAGGACTTAGAAAATTAGGTGTCCTGGGAAGAGTCCCAAGCTGGTTAGGGCTTGGGGGAGGCTTGGGGAGGAGCTCGGGCCAAGGCAGCTCTAGTTCTCAGATTAGTTTTGTGAGGTAGATTTTTAGAAGTCCATTTGCTTTTCCTATTTTCCTGGAGGACTGTGAGTGACAGGGTGTGTACAAGTGCCACGTATGTTGACACTTAAAAGCACCTGATGGTAACTTGAGAAATGAATGCTGCACCACTACCTGACACATACTTTGAGGCAGTCTGAATCTGGGAATAGTATCCTGAATGAGAGCTCTAAAGGCTACATCTGCAGCTTAAGCAGCGAGGAAGTCTTCTGTTCACCCAGAGAATGTACACACAAAAGTGAGAAGATGCCACATGTCTTTGTAGCAAAGCATGTGTGGAAGTTCTAGGTGCCAGTCTTTGCCTGCGGTGTGTCCAGCTGGAGGGTTGGGAAAGGGGGAGGCAATAAATGTCCCTGAGGCAAAGTCTCAGCTCAGGGCTTAGGTGAGTGATGACCGTTAGGGAAGGGTAGGTGCTGATCAGCATTAGGAGGGCCAGTGTGGAAGCAGCTGTGTAGGTCAGCGACAAAGCTTCATGCTTATTGGTCTTGGACTAGAAGGTGTGGCCCCTGGAAGGTCCATCCCCGTGTGTTTTGATGATGGCCTGGGCTATGGAGCAAATGTAGCTGTGCTGGTGAATACTGTGACCGGTTCATGACCTTCAGAATGAGCATGACAGGAGGGGAGAGCAGAGCTGCCTAGCTTAGCTCCTGTGTCAGCGAGCACATTTCCTCAAGCTGTGGGATCCCTGGGGTGTGGTGTCCCCTGCAGCAGATGGCTGTTGACTGCTTAGGGAGTTGTGCGGCCTCTAAAAGTCTTCACAGTGGGGTACATGAGCACTGATGAACCCCCTTTCTCGCCAGAAGGGTAGCATGAGAGTGGGGAGTGGTGGATGTAGGTCTGGAGTCTGTAGACGCTGATGATTTTGTCCTTGGCTAGTATGAGGGCCCAGGCCTTTGGTGAGGGTGTCCTGGGTGGCAGTGGGCCTGGCTCTGTCACTGTTGACTCGTTAACGATGGCATATCCTGCCCTTTTGCAGTGTCTGTGTTTGGTGATCTGCTGTCTTTGTGTCAGAGGCCACAGGAAGAGGAGTGCTACGGATGTGAGGAAAGGGGGCTTCAGTCCGCAGTGCGATTATGTTGAGGGTGCTTGTCGGAGATGGGAAGGAGAGTGGCAGGGTGAGGGCCGCTGGCAGCAGCTGTAATAGAAGGGCCTTGTGTGCTACATGGAGTTGCCGTAGGTGAAAAGGAGCCATTAAGGTGGGACTGTCTTGTGGAAGATGAGCTCACTTAGGTGGTGTCTTAGTTACTTTTCTCTCGTTGCTGGGACAAATACCTGACACACGAGCTTAGGGGAGGAAAGGTTTATTAGCTCACAGTTACTGGAGGTTTCATAATTTAAAGCAGCCTGAATTACACAGTAAGACCTCAAGACTACGCCACCATGGATGATTTGCTCCATACCTCTGAGAAAAACTGACACCTTGTCAGATGGGGGGGAGCTCTGACAGCACATGCCATCAGTTTAACAGTTTGCCCCTCTCTTGGCCATGCTCCCTCAAGCCCCACCCCTAGAGCCACATGCTTGAAGTCCCATGATTTACATGAGGCTTTGGGGGGACAACTAGAAACAAACCACAAAAGGTGGTGAGGAGGATGTACTGCAATCACTTGCCAAAGGTGAAATATTTTGCCTCTTGTGTTAACGGAGCTGCTGCAGACAGCAGAGCTCATCCCCGTGCTGTGTTGTCTAGCTGCTCCGAGAGACATGCTGCTGCTTGAAATGAAGGTCCGTTTTTATGTCCTAAGACTCCCATAGCATTGCGACCCTGAGGAGAGATGTGGAGAATAAAAGGCTGAGTTGGTGCAGGCAGAGTGAGAGCTGGGCCTCTTTAAAGAGCCTCTTGTAGCGCAGGAAAGGAGTTTTGTGTGGCTGTGGAGGGGCCAAGGGGCTCTGACAAAGAGCGCATGGACATCCTACAGAGAGGTTGAGCGAGAGAGGCGAAGTAAGGAATTCAGAGATGAAAAGGAAAAAAAAAAGAGAGGCCCGGTGGTTTTGCAGTTGGGACTTGAAGATCTTACAGGAGAGCTCTGTGATCATTAAAGACTGAGAGGCCAGTGGGAGTCACAGTAAGTGCAGACTTTGATGAAGCTGTCTGAGCTTTGGTTGGAGAGACCCTATAGCCACATCCTGAAAGAGAGTTAAGGAGGTGGCAATGTGCTATACAACCAGGATGGAGGAGGTCATCTACACAATGAAGCAGTGTTGGCTTTGAGATTGAGGACTGCTAGGTTTGGAGCTAGAGTTTAGCTAAAGAAATGAGCACTATCTCTAAACCCTGGGTTTTAGGTCCTTGTGAATTATGGGGATCAGAGACTGGGTCTGACCCTGTAAAAGGAGAGATTTTGGCAATATGAAATGTATGGGAGTGGTGAAGAAGACATCTTTGAAGTCCATAACTTTTAAGTTGGTTGTACATGGCAGAATATGAGAGATCATGGTGTAAGGATTTCACACCATGAGGTGATTAGGTACAACTGCATTATTTACAAACCTGAGGTCTTGAACTAAGTGATACTACACCTACTCACAGGAATATTTTAGGCAAGTGGGTGGCTTTAAGGAAGCCATTGGCAAGGAGATGCTGGATTATGTGTTTGAGTCCTCATCAATGCTTTCAGGCTATTGGGTATTGGGGAATACAGAGAAAGGTTAACAGCTCCTTGAGGTGGACAGAGTCAGGGACAGTTTGTACGGCATGAGTAGAGCTGGAACTGTCCCAGACTTTGGGTTCTGCCAGTGAAGAAAGGAGAGAAGGGTCAGGATTAACAGCACACCATAGTGTAGACTGAAGGACAAAAGCGGTAGCAAGGGAGAAGGTAAAGGAAAAGTTGAGCATTTGGAAAAGATCCCTGCCCACGACAAGTGTGGGCCAATTTGGAACAGCAAGGAAATTGTGAGTAAAAAAGTTCAGTAAGGAACAGGTCCTGTCTGAAGTGGCTTTGTAGGTCGGCCATCAATCTCCACAATAGACATAAGGGATCAGGTACAAGGGCCTGAAAACTCAGGAAGAACGCTGCTTGTGGCTCCCATGCCAACAAGAAAAGAGAGTGTCTTACCTGAGACTTCCAGCAATACTCCAGGCTATGAGTAGGATACTTCAGTGAGGGTCGTAGACCCCAAGCTCTATCAATCCTCTTCAGCTATGATGCCTGGCAAGTCAGTGGTCAGTGAGTCTAGGGGTAGTGGCAGAATACCCTGTGAGGGTAGGGAAATGGATGACTTGCCCATTCTCTGGTGGGCAGGCCAGTCGCACTTGCGATGGCCCTCCAGATAGCAGATGGGGCAGGGTCTCACAGTGGCCATGTGCTGTGGCAGGCTCATGCCCAGTCTTCATTGCCATGCTTGAAGCACGGCCCAGGAGGTGCTCTGTGGATATTGGTGGCTCCATCTCCTCTGGCATCTCCCTTTTTAGGCTTTTCTACTTTGAGAATTCCAAGTGTCACTGCCAGAAGCTCACGTTAGTAATGGGCAGCTGCTTTGGCAATTGCCATTTTGTTAGCTCAGCTGTCTAATTTTTGTTGATGTTCCCTATGATTGAAAACATGAAAGGCCAGGGCCAGGAGATCTCCTTCTGGTGACTGAAGGCCAAGCTCAGACTTTAAATTTATCCCCAGTATCAGGGGCTGATAAAAGATAAAATGAGAGTTAATATGTACTATTCCTTCTGTTGACTGGGGGTCAACATTGGTGTATTTACTTAACATTTCAGTGAGGCTAGTAAGACATTCATCAGGAGTATCATCAGCTCTCTCTATTTGTTCAAAGAGCTTATTGAAATTAACAGGCTTAAGAGAAATCTTATGGAGTCCTGTTACTACACAAGCAATCATAGTATTGATATGTTGTATGCCACTTGGCCCCTGATAATTCTAATTCAGATCTATTAATGGCTCTGCAGCAGCCCTGACAGGGGTCCACTGTCAGCCTCCATTTGGGCTGCTTTCCATAATTCCTCCTATTGTTGGAAGGAAAGGGGAGAACTGAGAGTAATAGAAATACCTTTATAACATAAATCGTAGGTACTGGTAACAAACACTAACTCTTTCATGTAGGTGTGAAGGTCAGCAGAAAACGAACTCAGTTTATGAGAGACTGGGAAAGAATCAGAAAGGGTAAAAGGACGTTAATATGAATTAGGCCCGCAAGGCCTGCGTGTTCTTGAGTGGGGGTGCACATGAGTTGAGACTGAGAGAATATGTGGAGGCTAAAGGGGTGAGGAGGATGGCAGAGGGTAGAAGTCAAGACAGGACGGCGGAGGGGAAGAAGTCAGGACAAAATGATGAGGGTTGCAAGTGACAAGATGTTGGCGTGTAGAAGTGATGCAGGAAGAAAACACTGATCTAGGGTGGATGACCTCCAATAGGGAACCTCCAAATGATATAGGGAAAACCGACCCCCAACCTGAAAAGTACCTGGGACGAGTTCGTGTTCTCTAAAACCGAAGAATGAATTTTAGGAACAAATGGAGGTTAGGAGCAGAACAGATTTATTGAGGGAAAGAAAGCTCCTATCCGAGAGAGGGACAGGAGGGGGGTCCGGAGTGGGTGTCCCCCGGAAGCTGTCTCTTCCAGGGACTTTTATAGAGAAGACATGGGAACTCGCTTAGGCGGGTATGAGGTGGGACAAAGACTATGGTCAATCAATGAGATTACAGGCACCACTGTTCAGGTAAAATTGATTAACATCGGGATCCAATGGGAAGGCAAGTCATGTAGCAAACGGGCCAAGGATATTACCTATTGAGCGTGGGATGGTGGAATGCATGGTGAGGCAGAACAAGATGGCAGAATGTGGGCGTGGCTACGGCAAAATGGCAGTATGCGAGGAGTCACAAGATGGCAGATGCTGTGAGAGACTACAAGATGGCGGAGGATAAGCGTGGCGAGGGCAAAGTAGAATGTGGGCGGAGTCAGGTCAAGATGGAGGAAGGCAGGAATGGCTAGGACAAGATGGCGATGTAGGAGGAGACAGGACAAGATGGCATAGGGTGTCTCGATGGCGGTGTGGGGGCAGTCAGGACAGGCTGGAGGACGGCGGAAGTACCTTAAGACGGTGGAGTGTGGGAGTCAGGGTTAGCTGGCGGAGGGGGCGACCTAGAGGGGGTGACCCGGAGGGGGCGACCTGTACGTTGAGCAGATGGGGGCGGGCCAAAGATGGCCAGGGAGGGGGTGATGGGAGTGGTGTGCGGGGTGGAGGGCCGCAGAGAGGCGGCAGAACAGGAAGAGTCCCCGAGGTGACAGTGGCTAAGGGGCAGCAGGAGCCGGCGGAGCATCTCCGTGGGACACGGAGAGGCCCAGGAGCAGGCAGGCAAGGCCGTGGAGTGGTTCTGGGAGCCTCACGCAGGCCCTGGAGGGAGGGGCCGGGGGAGGGGCCGGGCGTCGGGCGGGGCCGCGAGCAAGCAGGGGCCGGGGCCGGGACCGCGGTGGGGGCCAGAAGGACTGATGGATGGAGCGGCGCGGGCTGCGCGCATGCGCAGGGCGGCAAGGCCCGACGGGGTCTTCCTTCCACTCAGACTGCGGCCCGGGACGGCTGCCTAGGCTGAGCGATGGCTCCATGAGCCTCCTTTCATTGCCCATCTTTGTGGCCGAATACCAGGCGAGCTGGAGGCTCCAATGTGGGCGTCTCAACCCCTGGGAGGGCGCAGAGAAGGAGCGCGCTCCCAGCTGTCCTCCCGGTCGTCGGTCATCGTGGCTGAGAGGGCAGCAGGGCGAGAAGGACAGAAGCCCTGGAGAGAGTCCTGACTGGCCAGGGGGAGGAACCGGAACCGGAACTGCCGGAAGGACAGGAGCTCATCTGGGAGAGCTGGGGCCGCGGGCATAGGATGGAGGCTGGCGATCTCAGACATCCAGACAAGGAAAGGGCTCCCTAACAGGGCACAGACCACAGGAAGGATGCTCCGGCCCCGCCTGGGGCGACTGGGGCACCAGCCTGCGCCATCACAGTGGTGGCACCACAATGCCAGGTTTCTAGGTCCAGGAGAGACCGGAGAGATGAAAGAGATCTTCACTGTGGGCATGGAAAAGACGGGAGAAGGAGTGAAGTGGAGATTCTGAGAGCCGGGCAGGGTGCAAAAGCCCGCGCAGGCCCAGGGCAGAGGTGGGGCCCAGGGGTGGCCACCTGACGCGGCAGGTGGAGGCTGGGCAGGGGCAGGATCACGGAAACAGCACGTTGTGAAAAGGAAACAGGAAGTCGTAATTTGACCGGGAAAGAGGAAGGCAGAGCGTGCCACATTTGCAGAACTTTTATCAAGGTGGAGAAAACCCATACAAATGTCTTTTTCCCTTTTTTTTTCTCCTTTCTCATCTCAGTTGTTCCTTCCTTCGGAGCTATTTCTTTCCCCTTTACAGTGTACATTGTGCTTTTCAGACCCTTTTTACTCTTTCAGATTCTTGCACGCATGCCTTTCACTTAGGACTATGCTCGTAATTGCTTCATTAGCCTATAAAAGTCTCAAGTTTATTTTGTATTGCTGAGTAATATTTCCTTGTATAAAAGCACCATATCTTTTTTTTTTTTTTTTTTTTTTTTTTTTAGCACCACATCTTTTTATCCATTCCTCCATTGATGGGTATTTGATCTGAATCTTTTCTTTTTTCTTTGCAGTGCCGGGGATTGAACTAAGCCCTTTGTCCTTGCCAGGCAAGCATTTATGTACTGAGCTCTCTCCCTCACCCTATTTATGGGTATTTGGGTTGTTTCCAGGGTTTAGCTATAACAAATAGTGTTGCTATAAACATGAATGCACATATGTAAGTATGGCATGATGCTTTTAGTTCTGGAAAATTGCCTACGCAGGAAATAACTTTGTTGAATGGGACCTCTAATCCCAGTCTCTTTTTTTTTTTTTTTTTTTTTTTTTTCCCAGTCTCTTTATTCTTTTGTTTTGTTTGTTTTTGAGGAGTCTTCACACTGATTTCTACAGTGGTTGTACCACTTTACACACTCACCATCAGTGAAGAAAGGTTCCTTTTTCTCCACAGCCCCTTCAGCATTTCCTGTTGGTTGACTTCTTGATGATAGCCTTTCATTCTGGGGTGAAATGGAATGTTAGCATTTTTATTTTCTTGATTCTTTTTCATCTGCTGAAGTTAAAAAATCACATAATCAATTTTATCTTTAAAATAAATCAAGGAGGCCCGGCAGGATGGCTCAGTGGTCTAAAGCGCCTGCTTGGGGAGGCTTGGGCGGCTTCAGGGACCGAGGTTCCATCCCCGGCACCACATGCTGCACCAGCCCTGCCCTCGGGGCTGGCTGAGCCAGCCATAAAAAATGAGTGAATAGACAGACAAAGGTTCTGAAACAAGAAAAAAGTAATAAATAAAATAAAAAATTCTAAAAAATTTAAAAAATAAAAAATAAAATAAATCAAGGAACAACCATATACAAGTAAAAGAGGTCACAGTTTGTTACATATTTTCCCAGTGAAGTGACATGCTTTTTACCCAACTTTTACTGTTTCTATTAAGCTCAACTGAGCTAGATGTGGACCAACAGAGAGTACAAGCTGATACAATAGAAGAAATTAACTTTTAAGTACTTTCCTACAGGGGGACGATCATTAAAAAAGCCTTTATGATAGTTGAAGGAGATTGAGGAGAAGATGAATGAAAGCAGAAGGCAGAAATTTTAAGTTTTAAATGGCTTTCCTCAGTCTTTATTTTAGGCAATAGGAAAGTTCAGGTTAATAGAAATTCACAGAAATACAGAAATTACCTAAAACATTGGGCTTGCTGTTCACTTAACAGAACAAACCCTGGACAAGTTGCACTTATAAATGTACACCAAATAGAATATAAAACTGACACACTAAAAGACTTAGAAATTTCACCACTTACATGGTATCTTTTATTTTTCAACCATTGCATTCAAAACTTCGCTGTCTAAAGGTCAACAATATGCACACGCACATACACACGTTGTAAGTAAAAAACAATTTAGATAACATACATTAAAGATTATATCATTTAGAAAAGAATCACTGTTATTCATTGATGAGCTACTCAAATAAGGTGGGGTAAAGCTCGTTGACCAAATCGTGAGAGCTCTTACTATCTATCTAAATACAGCAAGCTATAAAGCATTGTAAATGTGGGATGCAGGCCAACTGAGATCTGCAAAGTCACAAGATCTGAAGTATAACTTTTAAAACTCCACCATTTGTAAAGTGCTATGTTCAAATCTTTTTCCTTTTCAGGCCTTCTAGGGAAAGTGAATTAGGGGTTAAGAGAAATCCTTCGACATTGTGAAATGTGTTGTAAAGATAACTTCAATGAAAGAAAAGTGATCAATGATTGCTTACAAAAGAAAATAAAAAAAAATATGGTTTGAATATGACTTTCTGGAATTTTAAGAGAACCAAGCATTTCCCTTCATGATGCTAGGAATGCATTTCCATAAGAAACATTCTATCAGGACTTGATCAAACCCACGCCATTGTTAAATCAGGTGCTTTTTCATTAGGGCCCTTTGCTATAGCCACTTTGCCTCCAAATGGAGAGTGGTAGGTCACTGGCCTATTTCAGACCTTAGTGAACTTTTGCTGAAAACCCATCTCTAAATATTTTCGATTTTGTGAGCTATGCAGTCTCCATGGCAACCGGTCCACTCCACTAGCTGCAGAGGAGAAGCGGCTGTAGATAATACATAGGTGAGTGAGGGCAGCTTTGTCGCCCTGAAACTTTACGGTTGTTTCACTTTGAAATTCTGTAAAATTTTCTTTTGATTTTTCTCCCAGTATTTGAACATTGGAAAAAAATAAAATAAACCTCAGCTAGCTATCACACAGTGCACAAACAGGTTGAAATTGGTCCTCAGGATCTAGTGTATTAACCCCTGATCTGGATGATGAGCTAGTATATTTTAAGCAAACAAATGCAGTCAATACCCTTACCACTGAATTTTTACCCAGCTATTCTCTGTGCTAATTTGAAAGCCATACTCCAGTTATCAAGTAAGTGATTAATTTTTCAGTAACTTCATTTTAGAGATTTAGCATTGAAGTCAGATAAACCCAATTTCGTTTCTCACTATACGATTAATGTTTATGTGACTTGGAAATTTTGAAACCCCTATTCCATTGAAATGGTGAGATATGTTATAATGTTTCTGTGAAAATTTAATAAGTTTAATATAAAGAACGTTGTGCAATTTCTGCCATAATAAATATTCAGAAAATAATAGATAATCACTATTAGTTTTTCTCTTGGGCACATTTCTCTATAGTCTATCTTTTATTTTGTGATACAAGTATCTAAAATCTGCTAAATGCTTACAATATCAATTCATCTTTTATGGTTTTAAATATGTGGTCTTTATGTATGATTCTGGCTTGGATCTTCAGATTCTCTTTCTATTGTTCATTTATTAAGTGACTATAATACACTATGCAAAGGACTAAGTTCTGAAGATGCAAAAATCTATGTATCAAAACCCAGAAAATTCCATTTCTGCCACATGAGGTGGTAGGAAATGGGTCCTGTATAAAGAGCAACAAAAGGATATTAATAATGTTTTCACCAGGATCTTCAAGAATTTAGTGTCTCAGTGAAACTATAACAGTGGGACAATGCTGCTTCAGAGAAGTTTCCCCACAGTAGAACAAAAATGATGAGTCAACTCATATTGGAAATAAGATTTTCTAGATTCAGGGAATTTTTCTTCTTCTATTGCTTACCTGACATATCCTTAGGACCCCTCAAACCTCTCCGTAAAGCAAGAATATCCAGCTGGTGGAACTTTCAGTATTATTACCTAGTTGTCAAGGATAATGGTCATGACCTGACTGTGTGGTATGATGGAGCAGACTGCCTAGGGCCACTGGGCACAGTAAGGTGCCCACAGCGTGGCATTGACTCAGCCCCCTCACCCTCCACACAGTGCAGTCAGAGCCTGTGTGTGCCTGTGTTAAGTGCACTGATGAAACCAATCTACCTACACATGTGTCTATCATGACATATTTATTGTTATTAATCGGGTGTATGTTTCTTATTTAAATATTACACATAGACTTGTGTTTCTATAAAGTAGTAAATTAAAATGATTTGTTAGGGCCAGGGAGATAGCTCAGGGACACAAATGCCTGCCTGGCAAGTGCAAAGTCCTGAGTTTGATCCCAGTTCCACCAAAAAAAAAAAAAAAGGTTTGTTAGTTGCTGTGGTAAAGGAAGTAGGAATTTTTCAGGTGCCTTTTGCTCATCATATCATAATGATCACATAGGTAATATTGTTAGTACTAGAAAATAATGGTTGCCTCTTTATTAAATTTGAAATATAGAGAGTTGCAATTGCATATTCAGCTTGAAGAAAAGTTTGACCATGTCTCTATTAGATCTATTTTCTAGCGAAAAAAACAAAACAAAAAAACAAAAAAACTTCACTTTACTTCATTCCTGTCATTGCATCTTATTTAAATGGTGAACTCTTAAAACACATTTCTACATCCTGAAACAAATATTCAGAGCATTAGGAACAAGGTACTGTCCTGTATATTGAGGGAAATCAAAAGTATGTGTGCTTCAGCCAACTATTTGAAGTAAACTTTAATCTTAGCGGGGGAGAGAGGCTGAGATAAACACATAATTTAAAACAGAATATGATAATGTTTACAAGCCAGATACATAGTTTTTATGGAACTACAAATGCAATGTAAATCCTCTCAAAGAATTTTTTGAAAAAAAAATCAAATAAATGGAATTTGTAATCTTTTTGAACAGATTCTGAAGAAATGAAATAAATATTCTTGCTGAGGAGAAATATATGGCACACACTGTCACAGCTCATGACTGGCCAGGCTCAGAGAATGAAAGACTATCTGGGACTACTGTGAATACAGACTCCAAACAAGGCCTAGAAGGGTTGCCTTCAACTAAGGCGATTTTGAGAAAGTCTTAGGAAGACAACCTATGCTGAGGGCTCCATAACCTTTTGTGATAGAACTGTGAAGCAAGGATCAAAGAAGAAAAGCAAGGTGTCAGGGCAGGCGTTAGATGTTAAGTGACTGACTCTAGGGCTGATTTAAATGATAGAGGAGGATGGGGGACAAAGGCTGGGCCTTCACTCACAAGCAATGCACTTTGGTCTGCTGTGATCTGTGGCCCACTGAATAGGCCATCTTTCTGTCTGTAGCCAAGCATCCTAGGGGCTTGGGCTTGGGACTCCAGAAGTGCCTCTGTACATTCTGCTCATGTTTATGTCTACCAGTGCCCCCAGAACACAGCGCTGAAGCAGGAGATTTCTGAACTATGGAAGGGAACAGGGCCTTCTGGTTGATTCCTAGATAAATAGTAACCCTCACTGTCTGCACGAGATTGGTTGCAAAAGTCACTATGCACACCAAAATCTGCTATATTGAAGCACATGGTCTTTGTATGTAACTTACCCACTTTCTCTCAAGACTGCAAGTTATCACCAGGTTACTTCTAATAACCATGTAGTATAATGCTATATAAATGGTAGATATTAGGACATATTTGGAGAGTGACATGTCAAAACTGTTATGTTATGGACAGAGACTATGCTGCAGTGTAGCCATTTGACAGAATAATAACCAACTAAGAACGTTATTTTGAAGTCTATCTGGGAAGCCAGTTGACTTTTCTCTAATTTTATTTTATTCCGAAGAGTAAAAACAAAAGCAGGTACAAAAATGAGAAACAAAGACAACAGGGTAATATACAATACACATATTACAAAAACCATGCTAGAATACCTATCATTTTGGTCTTCTAAATGTGTACCACTTCTAATGTCATATCAGTTATTACTATACTCTCTTGAAAATAAATTTTTTAAAAAAGGTAATAAAAGAAAGAGACAAGAACAAAAATTTAAGGATGCTGACTTTTAAGAAGAAAGGGTCTATTTTATTTCACATATTTCACAGTGGGAAATGATTAATTTTTTTTTTTCACGGAAGTGAAATTACTAAAAAAGAGATTTAGTTTAAACCTGGCAAGGAACTGTCATACAGCGATATAAACTGTGCAGAACATAGAAATATGCTAGAGTTTGGATCTTAAAGGACCACCAAAGGCCTGGATGTTGAAGGCTTGAACCCAACCTGTGCTGCTACTGGGAGACACTAGAACATTTTAGGTGAAGTCTAATGAAGAGAAGTTGAGTTTTGACTCTCAGTCTCTGTCTCGCTGTCTCTCTGTCCCTCCGCTTCTGGCTTGCCTTGAGGGAAGTAGTTCCTGCACTACGATCCTGTTGATACAGGGGAAAGAAACTCCCAGCCTAAAAATAATATTTGGTATATTTGTGTTCTCTAAAACTGAAGAATGATTTTTAGGAACAACAGAGGATAGTAGCAGAGCATGCTTACTGAGACACAAAAAGCTTCTGTCTGAGAGAGGGACAGAAGGGAACCCGAGTGGGTTGCCAAGGAAGCTGCCTTTTCTAGGTTAATTTATAGAGCACATCCATGGCACAAAGCAGGTCCAAAGTGGGAAACCTGGGGACTCACCAGGTGGGCAAAGGTGGGGTAAAATTATGATAAACTAGTAAGATTACATGCATCATTGCTGAGGTAAATTTGACTAAATCAGGACCAGTTGCAAAGCAAGTCACTAGCAAGTGGGCATGAACACAGCACAGGTGCTTTTCGTTTAGGGGGTTGGGTTAGCAACTCTTTTTGGCTTTTTTTAAAGTGACAAAAATAAATAAACAAAAGTTCTGAAAACAAGAAAAAAATAAAACTTTTAAAATGAAAAATAAAAATAAAAAGGGGCCCAGCAGGATGGCTCAGTGGTCTAAAGCACCTGCTTAGGAAGGCTTAGGCAGCTGCAGGGACCGAGGTTCGATCCCCAGCACCACATGCTGCGCTAGCCCTGCCCTCAGGGCAGGCAGAGCCGGCCATAAAAATAAACAAACAAGCAAACAAAAGTTCTGAAAACAAGAAAAAAATAAAAAATTTAAAAATTAAATAAAGTGACAGGCCTCTTTAGAATACTGTCCCTAGTGTTTATCATTAAGGAGTTAGACATTTGTTTGATCTTTTGTCATGAGATCTGGCCCACAGCTGGAGACTCTGTCTCTTCCACAGTTGCAAAGTGTCTTGTCTTCCATATTGAGTTCACTGAGAGCCTGGCCCTGTCTGGCTGCCTACAATAGTTCTACCTAATTCAGCTGCTTGCTACTCTAGTATCCTGTCATTGGCTATTTATAAATGTAAAGTTTAGGGCCAAATGACCATGGACTGAAATCTTTGAAGTAATCAGCCAAAGTAAAACTTTTGTTCTTATAAGTTGATTGTCTTAGCTAGATGTTTTGTCACAATGTCCACTTGGACTAACACAAAGTGACACGAAGTGGAAATAAGTCTCTACTTTTTGTTGTTGTTGTGCTAGGGGTCAAACTCAGGACCTCTTGCTTCCCAGGCAGGTTCTTTTGCCACTGAGCTTTCTCCGCAGCCCACAGAATGCAAGCAGATTTCAAGGAAAATTTAAAGTGTGCTTTAAAAATAAATATCATCATCTCGCTTCACTTTAACTTATATTTTCTCATTGAAATATTTTAACTTATTTTATTCCAACAGCTTCAGTAGGTACCTGAAAGCACAGGGCAAACCAAATCTTATGCATACTATGTTTTTTCTTATGCATTTATAGTCAGAATAGGTTTGATTTGGACTCAGAGAAATTAAAAACAAAAATTAAACATAAAATAAAAACAATTATGCCGGGCATGGTGGCGTACGCCTGTAATCTCAGCACTCGGGAGGCTGAGGCAGGAGGATCAGTGTGAGTTTGAGACCAGCCTGGGCTACAAAAGTGAGCTCAAGGCCAGCCTGAACTGCATAGCAAGACCCTGTCTCAAAAAGACAAAAAAAAAAATAATAATAATAATAATAAAATAAAATAAAAACAATTATAATGACACATAGTAATTAAATATGTGAATGTGCCCCTTTTTGTTCCTCATCTCAGAGCCTCTAAATGCACTACACCCGCCCTTCTTGTGCCGATATAAGATTAATGTAGTGCCTACTAGAGGTGAGGAAGTGACGTGAAGGGTGCTGGCGCTGTGCTGCAGCACTGGGGCCCTGTGGAAAGATTTCTCACACACAGTCATCACCTGGGTTACCATTACCTGATAACTAAGACAGCTCTGCAGTCCCTAATGGATAGGTAATAGGGACAGAGTGGACATCACTACTGTCCACATTACAAGTCGGGTAGCATAAGATGGAACCATTCTATCACATTACTTAATCAGTAATTGAAAATAGAAACTTAATTTTTATAGTTTTCCATGTAATATTTTGGTCCGTGTTTGACCAAAATATTACGTGGAAAGTAATAGAAAAGTGTCTCTGTTACTTATCTCTCATTGCTGGGACAAAATACCCAACACCCAAAATTGAGGAAGGTAAGGATTATTTAGCTCAGAAGTTAGGGGTTTCAGCTCATACTCGGCTGGTTCCAATGCAAAGTGCCACATGGCAGAGGGCAGCAATAAATGGCAGTAGAAAACACCAAAGAGCAAAGGCAGAAGGCAGGAGCAGTAGGGACAGTGGAACAGAGAGCCATGTGTTGCATTCAGGCTATCTGCCCAGGCCACGCGTAGCACTCATACCCATAATCCCAGCACCAGATTATGAATAATCACAAAATCTAGGAGTCCACCCCACAGCTGCAGGAGTCTTTTGGGGTAACAACTAGACACAAATCATAACAGAGAGCAAAATGTAAATAAAAAGCAGAATACTATTCAAAGAAGTAATATAGGAAGGGAAGGCTATATGGTGAAACATACTTGGAGATAGGCTACTATGTCATCACTCTGCTAACTCTTTGTGTAGCCTTAGCCAAGTAAATTGAACTTTCAAATTCTTAGTTTCTTTACTTGTAGAAATGAAAGTATTAGATGACATGGCATTTTATATTTTTACAGCATGATTATAATATAAATAAAAGGATATGGTTTTAAAAAAAATTAGTAATATGCTAGGACTCTACAGTTTCCTGGACACCCTGCCCCCAAATGCTCTTCCCCTAAACGTTCTTCCCCTTGACCCCACTCAGAACCAAACGCAGGCCACAACCCCAACTCTGCCCCATTTCGTACACTGGTTTAAACTCACTTTCCATCTACCCCTTGCAGAAAACCACAGAAACTCTCCTTTGTCAACATCAGAAGTCCCCCACAGCTCAGGTATGTCTGCCAAGATTAGTTCTCCCTGTGCTGTTTCAGCCTGTGAACACCCTCCATAAAAACTCTGTGCTTTGCCTTGTTAGCTGCTGACTTGATCTGCTAGACAGCCAGCACACTTGCTCCTACCTCCAATAAATCTCATCTCAGAATGCCTGGGCTAACTGATTGCATGAATGCATACCTAACAGTTAACACAGTAAAATTCAAAGTCATATCAATCCACCAGATGAGCAGTATGTACCCTTATGTTTAGCTTAATCAAAGTCTTACATTTCTCTCTTGCTAGTACTATACATTTTTATTTTCAGCTTCATTCATTCTGAAAGATACTGAAACCATTTTGGATGTTTACTATTCTTTCTTGTTCCATAATTTATTCTTTTATGAAAATTTAGTCTTTCACAAATTTTGTGATTCAGTTCTTAGACATGTTCTTTTCAACAGTTTAGTTCATTAAAATAAAGGTAAAGACCTATGTTTCTAGTTATCTTTCTGAACCCTATTGTGAAATAATTCTCTTATCAGTGTCTGCTTCACAAAAGGAAAGAACCTCATTATCTAAATTCAGACTCAACCCTTGACCAACCTCAAAGCATACAGTTCAGCTGTGTCACCTTTTCGAATTAAGAAAATCCTCTGCTGTAATTTCTTATTCAACCATCTGTCTGTGAAAGAAGAAGCACTGCTGAGCATGGTCACAAACATATTAGCAGAGAGCAGTCTGTGAATAGAAAGGTCAGAGAAATGTTATAGGTCCACCACAGATGAAGTAGAAGAAGAAAGCCAGTAAGAGGATGCTGTTAATGTCTATGGTACTTTTCACATGGACATTCATTTTGCTCTTTGGACAATATTCAGGTTAGGATTTTATCAATTCTTCCTTGTTACTTAGACCCCAACATCCAAGCCCTTTCTTTTGAAATCATCTTGCTCAGAAACTATTGTTTTTCATGAAGTTTCTATAACACAGACAGTGATTATCTTTTTAATGTTAATACTGTTTTTAAATAAGTGCTATACTTTTGCATGCATGTTTATCCATAATTTTTTGAACATACTTTATGAAAAGAATGCCTACATACCTTCCAGTAAAAATGAATGTAATCATAGATCTTTTCCAGATGAAAGACAAGGCTGGTATATTAAATTTAAAGTAAAACACAATTATTTCCATCTCAAGAGTCATACCACCTTATCAATCACATACACAAAATGAAAGTGAAAAGAGGGAAAATGATACACTAAGAAAGTGGAGTCCCAAAGCCTGAAGCAATGGCTGTATTTCTTTGTAACAAAGCATATTTTGACATGCAGTTATGCAAAAGAAACAAAGAAGTTCATCACCACATTATGGGTTAAAGATTTCACCACAAAGATGTAACAGTTGTAAATATATACATGAGATGTTGATGTGCTTGAGTCCATAAAGCAAACACTACTGGATAGGCAAAAGCTCCACCTTTTCCTAAGAATCTCCATCAAGTTTTGGAAATAGCACTGATGGGTAGAATTCTTACCCTGAGTAACTCTATATGCTGGTATCTGTGAACTAAGCAACTGCACTGAAGATAGAATGTGTAATACTAAAATCATGCTTGGAATTCCCGTCATTTTGGTCTTCTAAATGCATACTGCTTCTAATATATCAATTGTTGCTATACTCTCTTTAAAGTAGATGTTTCTTTAAAAAATGGTAATAATAGAAAACAAGAGAGAAGAAAAAATGTTACAGGATTGTCCTGCTACAATGTTGTATATAGTTTGATTTCTAAATTTCTGTGTGAAAATGTGCAATTATTTTCTTTCACATTCTATATGGATTTAAATTTTAGAATATCCAGGACTGTTGGAAAATGGCAGTTCCATGCTTTGCATACAGAGTTTAATATTCAGACAGGTAGCTATGTTAAGCTTAACTAGGGTAGCAACATCATTAAGTTTCTCTTGTGGAAGTTTAACAACTAAAGTTTGCAGACCAAAGATCAGAGATAAAAAAAAAAGGCTAAAGGAATAGCCAAGATTTTGTCCCTAACCCTTCAAGATCAGTCAGGACTCAGGACATAAGAGAACCTGTGCTGTGACATCCTGTAACTCTGTGTGTCCCCTCCACATATAGCTTTTCTAACTGGAATGAAACACCCATCTCTGACAAAACAAAACAAAAAAGGGGGGATATAAATAAAGAACTTTTATAGTGAAAAAATATGTATACACAAGATAGTTATGATAGATATACTACTACTTTTAGTTCAATGAGAAAGCTTTGTACTAACAATTGTTTAGACATGGTATCATGTCTACATCTTTTCCTCTGAATAACTACCATGAAGACAACAGTATACAATGTATTAATGATTGTAACTGCCCTATTAAACTGTTTTGAAGCTGTTTCATTGCTAGTTTATCTTTTTTTCTCATTAAATGGAACAAAGGATTAAAATAATAATATAAATATTTTTTAAAACTTTATGTTTTCCCTTTTGCACAGCTTAATTTACTGCTTACTATCTAGGAAACACACTGTACTTCATAGCTGTCAGCACTTCTTATGCGCAGTCTGGCTTGAGTGTTGAGCTCAGTGACTGACCTAATGCTGTTGGCAGCCCTCCTCTCTCACCCTAAAATGACCGCTCCTGATGATTGCATGTCTTCCCTGAGGGCACACTCCTGCTCCTTGACCATCACACTCCTCCACGACGCTGCCCCTCTAAGTCGAACTGTACATCATTGCTAGTATATGAAAAATTCTCAAGTGTTTCTGCTTGGAGTCCTCAGAAGATTTAGAGGGCGAACATAGGTCTTACTTTAGTCTAGAAGCAGTCGTTCCCATTTCAGTCTTGTACACTGATGTCATGCTGGAAGTACAGCTTGGCAAGGAGGTCATCACTCCATGACGGGCTTTCAAGAATACAAAAATAGGAGGGATTACTCTGCCCTGGGTTCTTGCAGTATCCTCTTTCAGGTTTGCAATAGCTCTTATTATAAGGCTTTGGCTCTGACTATGATGAGTAACAGGATACCTTCTTAGGGACTGTCTCGGTTACTTTTTCCTCATTGCTAACACATAATACCCAATACCCAAGGAAGAAAAGGTTTATTTAAGTCATAGTTTGTAGGAGATTCAGTCTATATGTGGCCAGCTCCAAAGCAGAGTGGCACATGACAGCGGGCAGCTATTCATGGTGGCAGAAAACAACAATAGCAAAAACGGAGCAGTGGCATCAGTAGCAGAAGGCAGGCCTCTCTCCCCTCCTTTTGTGTATTCAGGCTCTCTGTCCCCGGGGGTGTGTAGTACTCACACTCATAATCCCAGCATTGAATCACAAATTAATCACAAACTCTAGAAGTCTACCCCAATGACTGTGTGAGGCTTTGGGGGACAACTAGACACAAACCATAGCAGGGACTCTCAACAAAATGTATTTAACTCTGTTGTTTACCTTTTCCAACACTTCCCAGCACGAATTTACTTCAACCATTAAGTTTTTCCAAATCAATTTTTGTTATCTTAATTCTCCTTCTAGAGATGTTTGCAGTTGGGTTATGGTTTGAAGGCATGGTTTTTGATAATAAGAATATTTGCTGTCTAAGATGCAACTCTTGAAATTCCAAACACTTTTGCATTTAGGAAATGTTTTAAAAGTTTAAAACATCTGTTCTGATCTTATTAAGTTCTAATTTTTAAAAAAATTAGTCATCCCAGTTCAGTATACTCATTACTTTCTATAGCAGACTTTAATTTGGTTATCTTCAAGGATTCTATTCTTGGCTGAGAAAAAGATATGAAATCACTTTTCAACAACTATCTAAAATGTTTTTTACTTTAGAAAGTCTTCCCCAAACTATTCCAGAATTAGTTATTCCTTCCAATGTGTTCCCAAAACACATAATACTTTCTCTGGTATAACATTTGTTATTTTACTTTGTAGTTTGTTTGCATTTTCATTATAATATACCTGAGGATTTCTTAAGGTTACTCTTCTCTTGTTTTTATTTGTTCACTTTGTTAATATTGATAAACTTGCCACTATGAGTGTTCTAAAAATATTTGTTAAATGTGTTATGAAACTTCTACCCCCTTTTTGTAAATAATTACTTCCTTACATTGCTCTGTTGAGTTGAAGAAAATCTAGTGAGCTGTAGCGACCGAAGAAGGCTCCTGAAAACGTGCAGTTCTATCTCATTTGACTCTAATAACTCAGAGCAAAAACTTGTTAAATGAATGCTGCATACTACTCTTACCATGATAACTGAAAAACATCAATACTTGAGGACCAACAAGTCAAAGAAAATATGTTAGAAAATATTGAAGTTGTGTTATATACTGTCACTTTGCATACCAGCTGCATTAATCTTTTGATGGCTGTCTCTTCCAAGTTGCTGGAGCTAAACAAGCAAAACAACTCAAAAGTTTTTGATGATTTGCTTATCTTAATTATTTTCTGAAATCTCAAGATTTTTACTAAAGGATATAAAATTACACATTATATTACAATAAAATGACCATATTTGAAAGTATGTGAAATCTAAAATAAAAAATAACAGTAGGCATTCAGAGTATTAAATCATTTATAATATCTTTCAGTGGATGAATGTATGCTGTTATACTAATGATTATATCTTAACAGGAGCATGAATATCTGCAGATGGCATCTTTTCCAAACTTCTTCGTGTCATATCCGTATCAGTTTACTCTCCAGTTAGCAAAGATGACATTCTGAACAGAATCATGAAGAATTATAAAGCTTCTTGTACTTAACTGTACCAGATGGCTTAACTATAGAAAGATTCCAATGAATGGTATTGTATTTCTCAGACATCTGGAGGTCTTCGAACCACATATGGAATCCAGAACTTTAGTTGCATTAATTATTAATGACAAAGCCACTAACATTTGCAAAAGTAAAGTTTGATATGGCAGGATGCCATATGACATCCACTGTTCACACGTTCAACAGTTTACTAAATACCAATACATGCAGAAAGATTTACATACATACTGAATAATTAGCAAGCTATATGTGATATTAATTTTTATAGCACAAAAAGTGGAAATTAAAAGTGCAAAGTAAAAGAGTACAATATATTTTACCCTTGTTACCAAAATAATATCCTTAATAACTGAGTGGAGAGAGATAGGTTCCTCTCTCTTAACTCACAGTAACAGTTTGCCTATTTACTTCAGATTTGATTTATTAAGAGTTCTACTGCTGCATTCAGTGCTTAAGGGAGTTGTCTGAGATATTCATAAACTTGATAGTGCTTTCCTCTCCCCTCTGCCAATTTATCTGACTTATGTAAGTCTCAGAATTTACCTTATTGAGAAAGAGAAGGGCAAATGTATCTGTAATGTTATTATAGATTACTAAACAAAATGTTACAAACAAAATTTATTTTAAATTTTAAGTTTTTATTTTAAGAATTTGACAGCTATACGTGATCTCCAAGATATGACACAATTCAACTAAAATAGTACGTAGCAACCACCCCATCAATATGTATTCCATGGTTAAATGATTACCTCTATGTCACATCCCCAATGACCCACCTCCAACTTCACCTCATCTCCTATCAGCCTGAGCTCATCAATGACTTAGCCCACTCATAAGGACAGCACCTCTATTATCCAATTACTTTCTAAAGCCCCACATTTAACACATGAGACTTTGGGAGGACATTATATATCTAAACCTATCATCCCCTAATGAAACCCATAAGGTTCATGTCCATCTCATTATGCAAATTGCAAAAGTTCATCTCCTCCCTGTCTTAGCAGTTCTAGTACTGCTCAGAGCTGCAGTTCCAAGGTTTTCTTTGAGACTCAGTGCAATCCTTTAGTTGTGAGCCCCTGCAAAAATCAAAAAGATATTCAAATACTTTCTACAAGCAATAACACGGGATGAACTTTCACATTCCCAACAAGAGCAACAGAGGGATCAAAAAAATGGAATCAAAATAAAACCAAAAATATATGAGAACATTTTAAATTCTGTAACTCCATATGTAGCATCTGAGCAACATGGTAATGAGAAGTGAATTCTACCATGGACAATCTAATCTCTGAATTCATGCTGGTGGTAACCTAGGTGGCCTCATGTTATACGAGTCCTTTCGAGGCCTCCAGCTGCTGTTGGTAGATGCTCCAAAAATCTCTTGTCATCTGCAATGTCTTAGAGTTTGCAATGAACCTTTTACTTTATTCCTGCACCTTTATTGCCTGTACTCTGCCAGTCTTCCCAGGAAGTCTCACACCACAACTCTTGATTTTCTTCATTCCTGTAAAATGAGTATCATGTGGTAAACTCCAAGATCTGCTTCTAGCTCCAGCAGCAGCAAGGACTCCTTGAGCCATGGCTGCAGCAGACTCTCAGTGCCTGGATGGCTGAGAATAGTGAAACGAAGCTGAGGGAAACAATTTCCTTGGCAATTAACTCCGAGCAGGGATGCCAGGGACTTACCTGGTCTCTAGTGCAACACTTACATCTTCACACTCTTGAGCAAGATGAGTGGAATCTTCTCGATTCCTGGGATACTTCAAAGAGTCTTTCTTCTTTACATTGCACAAAGTTCTTTCTATCTTTTATACTCAAATTTTACTTTTCAGCAACTACAGCGTTTTGGCCCAAACTTTACAAGGTGCTATCTTTAGCGAAAATTTCACTGTTTAAAATTTTCTGCTATGCTCTTCTTCCAATTCTCACTCTACATTTGGCTATAAACACCAGCAGCACTCACGCTATGCCTTAAACATTGGATTTATTGAAATTTCATCGTCCAGATAAATTGGTTTATTGACCTCAATCTCAATTTCTTGAAAAGTGTCAGCACAGTGGCAAAATGTAGACACATTTTTTGCCAGACAATAACATACAAGGCCTCTAGTCCAATTTCCATTGGAATCCTTGTGCTAATCTGAAACTTCTGGAGTGGATCTTTAGAATCTGTATTCCTGTTAGCATTTAGTCTCCTGAGCAGACCCATGCATCAGGCTCTGCTGAGAGCAGTCTCTGGGTTTTCCAGCCTGTATCTCCAAGCTTTCCCTAACTCCTCCCACAAATCAGTTCCAGAAGCCTTAAGCAAGTGTGTGGTTAAATCCATTCACATCAAGGATGCTCCTAACTTTCTGTTTCAGTTTCTGTCCTGTCATTTTCACATATAGCTGACATCCACAACTTGTAGGGCAAGAGGTTGTATGGTTTTGTTTTGTTTTTTTCACTTGTCAGAGGCAGGAAAGCAAGGCTGCCCACTCACGGCAGCTCTGATGATGCTCCTCTAGAGCTCATCTTGGCCTTCAGCCCTGGCTGAGGAGCAGTGAGATCCCCATCAGCCCACAGGGTGAAAGGCCCTTGCATGGGGTTTTGTCCATGCATTGTCAGCTATCTCCAGTGCAGAGCAAAGCTGCTCAACCCATGGCCACTAGGAGGCAAAGGGAGAAGGGAGAAGCCAGAGATAAAGATATGCTCTTCCAGGTCTTGTGAACAAAGACTCAGCCTTTAGTTAGATCACAGATAACACAAGGATTTTCAATTATAGACTTCTCTGTAGACTAATCCACTGACGAATATCACTGCTGCCGGATCATTGCATTATAAAGGGACATGAAGGATGTTTTCCAGAAAAGGCAACACTTTTCTATGTTTGGGTAGTTGTCCTTTTTTTAAATGCACACAGTTGCCAAAGCTAACAGAATTATGCACAAAACAAAATGAGCTTTATGTGAATTATTCCTTTACATATTTGACTGAGCATGAGCTGAGAATTAACTTTCTGTCAACAAAGAAATGCTCTGAAAAATTAAATGGACCAAATGAAATGTTGAAAGACATTTCATTTAAAATCTGGAGCATGCTGACCTGTGCTGCTACATTTTGAGCTGGGGTCAGGTCTCCCACATTCTAGAAGCTTCACCCTCCACAATTCCAGATCCCTATGTTGTGTCTGCTCCTCATGTATTTCCAAAGATTCTGAATTTTTCCTACTGTAACTCAGATCTCTCAGAAATCATGATATCACACAGATTTCATGAAAGGAATAGGTTATCTGTAAATATAGTCTGAAACTGCTAGTAAGGCAAATACTGAGTGGGGAGTTAAAAACATTTGTTCCCTAACATTTGATCTCCCTTGTGTAGTAGCTAAAACATCTACTGACTTTCATCTCTATACTTCCTTGAACAATATATATGACACATACTTTACAAATGAATACAAGCAAAGGACCAGGGAAAAAAGAAATCAAGACAGAAGCAATCCTGTAGAATATTGAATGTCAGAAAAGTAAGACTTTTACAACAACTACAATGACATGGAAAGAAACTAGAGGAGTGAGGAAAATATTCATGGAAAGAGGACGGCAAGTAAATACAACAGAAATCTGTAACTATTACCATTTGACAGTGTAAGAGTATCCTCTATGCATGTATTGAAATATAATATTGCATCTCATTTAGATGTAAAATTAATATTTGAACATTTTTAAATAAAATTAAATATCTCAAGGAGGCAGGTTCCTGTCATAAAGTGGCACCTTTTGATACTCCCAGATACCCAGGAGCCTGAAGCAGGAGGAAAGCTGGAGACGTAAGGGCAGCTACATCGAAAGTAAGTGAATGAATAGACAACACTAGATGCCAGTGCAGTAGAACAGAGAATAAGTAAAATTGAGCTCACATTAATAGAAAATATAAATACTAGTAATAAAGACAAAGAAAAACATAAAATCTTAGGAGGCATAGTAAAAAGTTACATGTATTTGGAAGTAGACTTCAAGGACAAGCTAAATAGAATGGTGAAAATTAATACTGAAAACATAATTTTTAATAATGTTCCAAAGCTTATTACACAAATCACTTAGGATCAGATCTCTAAATTAACACAGAAAGTATAACATTGGAATCCATCAAACTCTTACAACCAAAGATAAAGAGACTATCTGTCTTAGTTACTTTTTACTCGGTGCTAGGACAAATACCCAACACTCAAAATGAAGGAAGGAAAGGTTTATTTAGCTCACAGTTACCAAAGGTTTCAGTCCATATTTGGCCGGCTCCAAGGATGAGTGGCACATGGCAGAGAGCAGCAGTTCATGGCGGCATAACAGGAACAGTGGTGACAGAGGCAGCAGAATAACCAGGGGAGCAAAGAGCAACAGCGCAAGTCTGTCTCTCTGTCTCTCTTAACATTACATTCAGGCTGTCTGGGCCAGCCTATCTGCCTTAGGCCACACCGATAGTCCCAGAAGTACTCAGACCCATAATCCCATCAGTACTAAAACGCATAATCCCAGTGGATCATGAATTAAGCCTCAATCTATAGAAGCCATGCCCATGATTGCATGCGGCTTTGCGGGGACAACTAGACATAAACCATAACATTATCTTAACTTTGAAGTATAGAAAACTATGCTTTATCTTCAAAGATGCAGCAATAAACTATCAATTAAAAGCTATGAAACTGAAAGGACAATAGAATAACATCTTTGAACAAGTAGACATTTAAGCAGGGAAAAAAGGAAAACCAACAAACACAAGTGACTGCTTTATAGCAACGTAATAACTATGTGTTTATAAATGAAAGTTGAAAAATGTGAAAACAGTATTAAAATAAAAGGTAAGAGGAAACCAAGTATAAATCTCAAGCTTTTAAAATATAAGTATTCTGTCACTTAGATATTTCTACCCAGACACAACTTCAGAGAATGAATTTCGTAAAATTTTAAAATACTTTAAGAAATTCAAGTGGAAAAATATTGATTGTGAATGGAAGCATGCAACCTCAAAAAAAAAAAAAAAAGTATTTGAAAGATAAAAATATGACAGTATTTACATTTTAAATCCATGAGAACTAGTTAATTAAGAACATTTTCTAGTACTTGTAAAAGTATAAAATTAGCTACTGTTAGATAGAAGCCAGGAAAAAAAATGGGTGAAAATAAGCTGCTGCTAGTTTTTTGCATTGTTTAGTAGAAGAAAATTTATATAGTCCACGTAGATCACCGTGGGTACTTATCACATCTGTAGATGAAGGATGTAGTCAAAGGATGTGAATGGGCAAGTGAAAAATAAAATATACCAATCAAATTAGCCTAAGATATACATCGGGATTTGGAAAAATTACTCCAGTAACCTAAAACAAGGTATTTAGGGTAGAACATTCTTCATTGAAAATGGGTATTAAGAATTAGGGTTATCTGTCTCACAAATTACACTGCATTTAAGTAGACCAAATATCCCCACAAAAACAAATAAATCTCACAGACTAAAAGTACCAATTATAAAAAAAATAAAAATAAAAATAAATAAAAGTACCAATTATATTCTGCTACAGATATTAACTTTAGATGTAAGATACAGGTTGTATGTTGCAGTATAGAAAATGAAAATATTCAAAGACTAATCAAAAGAGAGTTGGTATAATATTATAAATATAAGACTAAGAACTATTGCTTAACTGTGGGAGAAACATATTCGTAAACACATCAACTCATTGGAAAGACTGTGTGTCTGTCTAGTAATAGTTTTCAATGTAAAAATGAAATTGACAGAAATAAGAGTAGAAATAGCAAGCCTCAAATTATAGTAAAGATCCTTAAATATATACTTCATTGTAATATGGACAGAAAACTGTATCTATAGGAAATGTGATTAAAAAGTATGGAGACTGCTTAAATTGAAAAAAAAAATACACATACATTGATAGTAATCCATCTCAGATTGCTTCCTTTTTGGCAAACACACTTATTCCATCATTGTTCCCTTTTGAAGCAATTCTGCAAGTCCTGTTCTGTGAGTGTCATTTCAAGATATAGCGTGGTGAATGTTTCTCCAGAATACAGTAAGGGTTTTCCTTCAGTTTCATACAACCAAAAAGGCAGTCTCATAGATACGTTACTGTGTGTTGTTGTCTATGTTACCTTCCAGAACTGGCACTATGTGACTTCTAGCTCTTTGCCAAAGTTGAAATGTCCATAAAAATTACAGTAAATATTTCAATCCATTCATGATATTGAAGCACCCAAAGTAGCACAACTAAAGACATAAAAGAAAAAACTTTCAAACCTGTTCAGATAATCAGAATGAAGGGGCAAGTGTGGTTGTAGCAAGGAGGAGTATTTTCAGGAGCATTAATGGCAATGTGTCTGTTATGGTTTGTCTCTAGTTGTACCCCCAAAGCCTCCTGGAGCCAGAAGGCAGACTTCTAGACTGTGGTTAATTCCTGATCCTTTGCCGGGATTATGGGTATGAGCACTGCTGGGAAGGAGTGTTCGCTCTGTCTGGGGCAGACAGCTTGAATGCGACATGAGAGAGACAGAGTTGCTGTGTTTTGCTATTTGCAGCTGCTACTCCTTCCATTTGCTTTTGCTGTTTTCTGCTGCCATGAACTGCTGCCTCTGCCACACGCCAGCCTGTTGTAGGGCCAGCTGAGCATAGACTGAAACATCCACTAATTATGAGCTAAATAAACGTTTCCTCCCTTAGTTTTGAGGGTTGAGTATTTTGTTCCAGCAATGAGAGAAGAGTGACTGAGTAACTGAGACAATACCTTTTACTATAATAAATTGAAATTGTATTTTGGATCACTGTTATGGTTTATGTCTAGTTGCCCCCACAAAGCCTCATGTAGTCATTGGGTGGGGACTTCTATAGATTGAGTCTTGACTCATGAGCCACTGGAATTATGGGTTTTAGTACTGATGGGATTATCGATCTGAGTAGGGCTGGGACTATGGGTGTGGTCTAGGGCGGATATCCTAAGGCAGAGAGCCTGATAGGAATATAAAGAGAGACACAGAGACAGACTAGAGCTGTAGCTGCTGCTCTCTGCTGCCCTGTTTGGTTGGCTACCTCTGTCACAATTTTGTTGCTGTTCCACTGCCATGAGCTGGATGCTCTCTGCCCTGTTCCACTCGGCCTTGGGCCAGCCGAATATGGGCTGAAACCTCCATGAACTGTGAGCTAAATAAACCTTTCCTACCTTCATGTTGAGTGTTGGGCATTTGTCCCAGCAATGAGTAAAAAGTAACTAAGACAATCACTTTCTACGCTAATGTGTTATAGGTACACTAACTTAAGAATAGTCTAATAGTGATTAATGTTAACACTATTAACTGCATTATTAATAATTCTATTACCTAACATCTAACTAATTGGCAATTATAAAGCACTGTGCTCAGCAGCTGCATATTTTAAGTGTCTATGGTACATCAAAACAGACTATAAACTAGACACTAAAGCAAGGTTCAGTAAATGTCAAACACTTGAAATATTTTGCTATGGTGAAATTAATCTGGAGGTTTATTTAGAAAAGAGACAACTAGAAAATCTTTAAGTATTAATAAACAATACACATATGGGCCCCCAAAAGTAAACTTCATGGAGATAAGAAAAATATTTTTGATTAAATAACAATGGGTATAGGTAAAGGAATAGACTGAGTGCTATTTCTATGAGAAACAGATACATTATAAAGAGGAATAGGGAAGAAACTTCCATTTTATGACAACAAGGTAAAGGAATAGCAAACTCATCTCAAAAATATCAAGAACACTGAAATGATTACCATAGAAAATCAATAAAATTTAAACATTCATAAGATAAAAAACAGTAAGGAGATGGTATCAGACTAGTAAGAAACACTGACAATATATTTAACTTTTACCTTCACAAAATAATTTGACCAACAGGTTTTCAATTTCTTTAACCCAGAGTGAAATTCAATTAAAACCACAATTTAATATAATCACAACCACCAAAATGGCTAAAATTATAAAAAGGGCAATTTCTAATAATTTTGAGGATATGAGGTGCTGAAATTCTCACCATGTTCCTTGAGTTAAAAATTAGTTCAAAAGCTTGTTGTTTTTAAGTACCTGCTAAGACTGAACCCACACGTCTTTTCACTCAGAAAATCTTTACTGCAAAATGTATATCAAAGAAAAATGCAAATGCAAATATGCATCCTCCAATAAAGATACATATGAATATTCAATGCAGTATAAATATTCAGCATAGAGAAAGCTAGAAACCACTCAAATGTCCGCTTACTGTGGTGTGCATAGTAAACCAGCATAGAAACACCAGGAAATACTTCACAGAGGTGAGAAACAGGGAGCTCCACCTGCAAAGATCAGTGAGGATCAGTGTGAGAGGAAACGTCTGAGCAAAACAAGTGGACAAGCAGAATGTTGTATGACTATGTGTACATGAAATGCAAAGCTAAGTCCACACTTTAAAGTCAATGAACTTCATTTTTAAATGCACTTACATTCAAAAAAATTTTAAAGAAAATTAGAGAAATATTTAAAGCTCCAATATTGGGTAAAATTGTATATGTGCTGTATTAACATTATGTTAATGACCAAATTGGTAATTACTTCTTAATATTCCTGATTTTTATGTGTTAAAGCTCTTCATTCTTCTTCCTATGTACTATATTTCACAATGAAAATAAAAATAAAATGAATAGTCTTCATATTCAGAAGAAATGATATCAGTATTTGAAATGTCATTTTTTAAATGTCTTACAGTTATGACAGTCCGAACCGAAAGATAGATGTTAATCTCTACTCCAAATCCTATAGCTGTAGAAGGTCTCCTTAGTCCCAAAGTTGGGTTTGACAAGGAGAGGATGCTGACGTTCTCTGTTAAACAGAGCTCACAAGAGCTGCCATCCTTGGGAAGTTAGGCAAGAGTTGGCAAGCTCCGTGTGGCAAACTGCAAAACAGGATTTCCTGGAGGAGAACTTTGAGCTATGGTACGATAAAGGATATGTTTCTGAGGGGCTGGGATCTGAGGGGCTGGGAAGATAGCTCTGAGGCACAAGTGCCTGCCTGGCAAGTCCAAGGTCATGAGTTTGAACCCCAGTCCGGCAAAAAAAAAAAAAAAAA
>PVJA010003098.1:0-98713 GCA_004027025.1 Myocastor coypus
TGCTTGGGAAAGCTTGGTTGGCTTTAGGGACCGCGGTTCAATCCCCGGCACCACATGCTGCACCAGCCCTGCCCTTGGGGTGGGCTAAGCCGGCCATAAAAATAAGTGAATAAACAAATGAAGGTTGTGAAACAATAAATAAATAAATAAAATAAATTTAAAAAATAAGCTCTACCTATCATCTTCCTAATATCGTGCTGTATTTAAACTGCGTAACCTAAATATGGTAGCTTTCTATTTTTCTAATTATCCAGTTGACAATACAAATCATCTGTGATCAAAATCGCAGCCTCAGCAAGGGTCCTAAATTCTGTAGCCAGTGGGGTGTCTGTGAGTCTGCATTCACTCACTTGAAGCTGACTTCCAATCAGGAGACAAGGAAGAAAAGAACACTCCCCACTGACTTCTTCCCCGCCTTCCTTGGCTTCAGCTCCTGGGACCCATTCCTGGGAATGGATCCCTAAGGCCCCAGGATAGGGACTATTTGTGGGCAACACAATAAATTGAACAATATTGGATAAAGTCAGCATGCTATTAGCTTGCTTATTGCCTGCAGAAATTGCAAGTTTTACTGATTTACATTTTAATTTGGGCTCTCTCGGTCCCAAAGCACACACAGTTTCTATCAGGAATTTCAGCTCTGCAAAGAGATGTTGCTAAAAGCTTCAGATCACAAGAGACAGCAATGTTTAAAAAATGTGATATTGCTGATTATTATTTATGTATTCCTTGAGGGAGATTTGATGGAGCTAATGTGATGTGTAAATGAGAGCTTTTGTTTTTTATCTGTACAAGGGAATTTTATAAAAGAACTAGGTGCAATCCTATATTTTATAGCAGTAATCTTCAAAAACAAACAAACAAAAAACTGATTACGTGAATACTGCTGAAGAAAATAATCCTGAGTAATAATAATGTTCTGATGAACTCCTTCTTTAATATAAATCTGACCCACTTTGTCATATTTCCACTTCCTTCAAAAATAGTTTCCACATTCCTACAGGATAAGATGAAAATTTTCCCCAAAATGCAAAAGAATGTATTTAACAGGTAACTATTGTAAAAATCCTGGGCATGGATGGACCATTTTCCCACTAGAGGAAACAGAATTTGCCTATCATCACACTTGGGGAGTGTGAGCTCGCCTTTGCATTTTGAATGAATGAATTCTCACTGGGGCGTTGAACACGATGCCACAACCACAAAGTCCCTCGTAACGTTATTACACATCACATTTAATGCTTATTAAGCCCAAATGTACCTGTCTAGCTTCAATAATTTAGTGTCAGGATCATTTTAAGTATCAGTTAATTCATATTTTAACCAGCCGGGCATGATGGTGCACGCCTGTAATTCCAGCACTCAGGAGGCTGAGGCAGGAGGATCAGTGAGAGTTTGAGACCAGCCTGGGCTGCAAAACTGAGCTCAAGGCCAGCCTGAACTGTACAGCGAGACCCTGTCTCAAAAAGACAAAAAAAAAAAAAATTAACCAATAACTACAGCTCATCCCTGAATAATTGCTGATGATGGTCCCACTGATTATTACAGCTAAGAGATTTATGCTTAAATACCAGCTCAAGTGTGACGATGCAATTCTAAGTGACCTTCTGTTCTCACTGCAATTCTCCAATGCACAAATGTTTACCTTCCATGGAAAATGTTCTCTTCCTCTTTTATATATTTTTTTGCTATTAAGGATTTGTTCCAATTTTATAATGTGAACCCTCTCACTCATTATCTATCAACTTTATTCCTTCTAAAATAATAACCCTAAAAATAAAATATAGTAAAAATAAAATAATAACCCATGTGATGATTGTTAATTAATAATAGTGGATATAAAAACTGAACTCTCCTGTGTATAACTTTTAGTTATATTCCCACACTAATATCCTTGCCGTGATTATTTCTTCCTGCAATTTACAATTACTTCTATTTCTTCTTTAATTTTAATGTGGGGACTCATGCATCTATTCAGAAGTTCAGGTTCTTATTACAAGATATTCACAACCACATAAACAAGGTATCTGTGTATCTTTTTTTTTTCTTTTTGGGGGGTTGCTAGGGATTTTCCTGAGGATCTCACCCATGTTAAGAAGCCACACGTGCTCGATCCCTTAATATATGTGCATTGATGTGCACGTATGCTAGCAAAAGTGTGTTTCAGAAAACATAAAGATCTTATGTATTTACATACCATAATGTGTAATATTTACTTAAACCAAAATAAAACCATGCCCTCAGCTCCAAATTACATTCAATTAAAATGGTCAACCCTTCATGTTGTTTACATTTCTACGTGGAGAAATGGTTAGACCTCTGAGAATACTCAGTTCAAATAATCTATCGTCTTGGCTTCATTTGAGAATAAAGTATCATTCAAATAATATGGTTATTACAATACCTGAGACGTAGTAGTAATATTGAATGATACTAGCACTCTAATATCAGTTGTGATCACAGTTAGTCAATTAATATATCCATATGAAATGTGCAAAGTGAATCAAATGAGATAAACAGTGCTATATACTTATTTCATGATCATATAACAAAATAAATATAGGTGGAATGACATTCTATTTGATTATTTAAAATTCATAGTTAAGTGTTTCTTTTGAACTATCATCACTAAAAACTGAAGACTATGACCAAATTTTATGGTATGTAATGCCCACAATTTTAAAACAAACATATTCACTACACTCTAGATCTATTTCTAAGAATGAATATTATTGTTCCTGATTATAGGTACTTAAAGTAAATTATATAGTATATTTAATTAGATCTTTGATGCCTGAGTATAATCAAAAATATTGTAATGATACTCATTTTTAGTGTCAATAATATTGTCTACTTATTAGAATATTTGCTGCCAACAGTAAACTACACAATTTACCTGAAAAACAATTCTCAGAATGACATTAAAGTTTACTTGCAGAGGAAAGAAATTCTGTACTTCATTAACACACCAAAGAAAATATTAACAGCTTCTGAGTGAATCACTAATACTATTATATAATTCCCTGGCTTATAATTCAATAGAAGTACATAAAGCTATAATTTACAATTTAAAACTCCAAACAGCCACCTGCATATAAATAAAAGTGTCAAATAAACCAATGCCATGGTTAATATATACCAAAGCCAGAGATTACCTACTGTGTTAGCATTATTAGAAGGCTTAGCAATCCCAACATCATGTTTCAAAATCAATTTTATACACCCATTCTTTTCTTTAAAAAGTTAGGGCATAATTTGTGAAAATGTTTCCCACTGTTCACATGCTGTTTTGAATCAGTATACTTATAGACACAAAGTTGGGGTCCTATGATCAGACTGACTGATTTTTGGAATTGGAGTACCTCTTCTTGTACATAAAAATACTTAATGTTGAGAAAGTTACCACTATTTCCTAAAGGAACACCATTTCTACATTGTTAACCTTTATCTAAGAAAAGAAAAGAATATACTACCCTTAGTGTGAATTAAGTATCAATGTCACATTTGTGAAAACATGTAATATTTTATATTATTCTAATTTTTAAGAAAGAGTATAATTTATTTTACTTTTAGAAAGTCAGAGAAAGTAACATGAATTTTGAGGCTACACTAGGAAACTTGAATCTGTAATTAAATCTCACAACCCAATTTCTTTACATATGGCAATTTAGCTATCATTTTAACAATTGAATTGCCTTTAGAGAATCATAGGCATTTCTGCATTTACCTAAATACCATTGCTATACCTGAAATTTTATACTTTATATCTGTTTTTTGTTAAACTCACAAAGATTAGACAGGCAAAGCCTTCTATCAGTAGATTCCCAGAGGTAGGATGCTACACAAGGGACCTCATGATCAGATAAGCAGGGGTATCCAGAAGCCAGGCTCACATGTTATAACAGCCCACTCTGACCAGGAGGAAACTTTCACTAGCCTCTAGCTCTTAAGGATCTCATCCCCTTTTAAGTTTTCTAGACACACTGAAACCATAGCCAATCACCAAGTTCTCATAGTAGGCAGAAATTTTTGAACAGACCCTACCGTTCATGAGACTCAATAAGTAAGAAAATAAAAGTTAAATGTTTTCTTTTTTATGGAGAAATTTTATTTTCTTAGAGCACTTCTTTGTTGATTTATCACATATATTCTTTGATTAACTGTGGTCATTTGCCTTCGGCCTGGATAGAGTTATATTCTAGAAACTAATTACGTGTGTGTGCTATGGATTCTCTTGAGGTTCCCCAAAGTCCTATGTGGTCATAAGTGGAGTTTTTTTTTTTTTTTAATAGGTGGCTGTATCTAGGATATGCTCTGCAGGGAGTGATTCTCAGTTTGTTGCTAAGATTAATTATGTGAGTGTACAGCCTGTATAAAATATAAAGGGCAGAGGTAGAGCTGCTGTTGTCACTTGCCCGATGTCACTTTCTGCTATTTCACTACTTTGCTGCTTTGCTGCCTTGTTCCCACCATGCACTTTCCTCCTCTGCGATGCGCCCCTGCTGAGCTTCTCTGCCTTGTGCCTGGAGAACTGTGAACCAGCATCTCTATAAACCTTGAGCTAAATACATCTTTCCTGCCTTAACTTGCATGTTGGGAATTTTGTGTCAGCAATTAGACAAATAACTAAGTCAGTGTACAATGCCCTCTTAAGGATATTGTGAGGGTAATCCTCCTCCAGAGAAGGTTAAAACAGACCACTGATTTAACAAAATGGTCCCTTTTCTATACCTTTGTCACTTCTGACATTTTAACTCTGAACTATTTTTAAACCCTTGATGTTTATAATATGAGGAAATGTATCCATACAAATTCATTATATAATTTGATCACATATTGAAATTCCTGCAGCTGCAAATTACTAAATGTATATTGGTAAACTATTAATGACTTTAAGGATTTTCTTTTGTGCATGAACAGTAAGGCTGCTAAAACAGAGACTTTCAAAACTTCTTCAAATACATAAATGATGAGATATCAGTGATTTGAAGATATGTTTTGTAATTCCAAGTTGTTTTTAACAAATATAAATCAGGCTGGCAAGACAACTCAGCGAATTAAAGTGCCTGTTTTGGCAGATGCGGGAACCAGAGTTTGATTCTGGACTTGCTGTGCTGGCCCCACTCCCAGAGCGCTCTGAGACAGCAAAGAAGGCTGGGGACAGTGGCACACACCTGTAATCCCAGCCCTTGGGAGGCTGAAAACAGGAAAATCATTGCAAGTCAGATCTATGTAGTGAGACCCTGTACTAAATACATTAAAAAACAAAGTTAAATATGAGTCTTATAATTTTTCATGTTCTCATTATCTTCCTTCTTTCTGAGCAGACTACAACTAGAGTTTTATTAATGACTCAAAAGTTTCTATTCCAGTTCTTCAGGTTATCAAGGGAAAAAAAGAAGATAATTTAAATTACTTTGTAGCCAGGCATAGTGGCACACACCTGTAATCCCAGCACTTGGGAGGCTGAGGCAGGCGGATTGATGTGACTTTGAGACAAGCCTGGCCTACAAAGTGAGCTCAAGGCCAGCCTGAAATGCACAGTGAAACCCTGTCTCAAAAAGATACACAAAAAATACTTTGTATATGAAGAAGAGACTCTTACTTTTATTCTCACAATGTTTTTATGTTAAGTAAATTTTTCTTTAAAATGAGAGCTATTGATACAACTAAGGGAAGAAATTAAAATTTTTCCTGTTATTGAATCTAAAGTTTAGTAAAGCATAATGTCTATCTTTAATATCAATATAAATATTTTAAGTGCAAATAGAACACAATTAAAGTCACAATTGTATAGAAAATTTACTTTAATCAAGTTTTAAAAATTAGCTTTTATAAAAATGATATGAGACAAAGGATACTGTCATTTTTTTCCTCAAAACTTAATTTGAATAAATAAAATATATAGTTATGGACCTATATCTTTTTTCTACACATAGGTTTGGAAATTAGCTTAACCTGATATTTTTCCCAAATGATTTACTTTCAGTTGTTTTCTTACTACTGTGTGCACTGGGGCTGTAACTCTACGGTGGGGGTTTCGCTTTCACGCAGGAAGCCTCAGCTTTGCTCCCCAGCGATGAGCTTGAAGTCGTCATGTCACAGGCCTCCTGCTGAGTAATATGGGACGGCCCGTTCCTCATTTTGTACACAGGTCCCCCACATCTTTTGCAGCTCATTATGTAGATGTTCCTCACCTTCAGCTTGCAGTTGACTAAAAAGAGTGAAAGCACAGTGGGAGACACGTGTCATTAATTTTATCGTGCATCTTCTTCATGTGCAGATGAGGGAGGGATATGTAGGTGTGCTGTACAATGATCGGACATTAGTCATCATTAATCTGATGGCTATGAACTGCTAGGGGGTGGGGAACAGGAAACCTGTAAGGTCTCATGATATAACTCATAAGGTTATTTTTATAATAGGAATATTAGAATTTATGTGTATTTGACCAAGCTTCTGGGATGATTTTAAGGTGCAATACAACAACGTTTTTTCAAGGCGAACCATTGCTTTGATTATAACTTTTGTAAAAAGACAGTTATAAAAATACTTATTAAGTGGCTCAACAAATGTTGCTAGAGGACACATTAGAACTGAATCCATTTTGGGAAAATTGTGTGCCAACTCCTGCCCGAGTTTTGTGATATTTTGGGATAGCCATACCATGGAGTCTTACAAATGAGACATAAATACAAATATTTTGGGTATGAGTTTTGCAGGAATAAAACCCTTATTTTCATAATAAAAATTATATTTGTAACCAAGTCACACATTCTTTTTCTCTTATGTTCACTGTCTTACATAAAGATCAAATGATCAGTGTAAAACTTCGAAATTCTGACAATGTATAACGGAGAGAGAGGGAAGGAACTATCAAACCAACACTGGAATTGTCACTTTCACCTTTTGTTTTCTTGCTAATTTCTAATTTATTTGTTTATTTATTTACATATAGTACAGAGTTTCAAAACCAGAAAAAATTAACAATGGTTATATTACATATTTTCATCATTTGATCCGTTTAGATTAAAAGATATCGGTGTATAAGATTGATCAACAATTAAAAACTAGCACTTTCAATAATTTTTTTTTCTTTTTTAACAGTTGACACACTGCACATTGTCCTCACAATAGTTATACAGAGCACGGTGTGTGGGTATGACCCACCTTCCTATTGATGTTGCTAAGGAAAGAAAGAAAAAAAGAAAAGAAAAGAAAAAAATAATTCTTCTCTTTGAATTAAGAGGAAGCAGATACATACACAGTCCAATGTTCCACAGTTGCAGTGGGCCACCAGTGAAACTTGGAATGTTGGAGGCTATTGATCCAAACCTCCTACAGCTCATCTCACCAATCTAGCTCTGCGTTTCATGCCTTGTAATTAAGCTTTTTTGCTGGGTGATCAAGGGCAAGTCAAAGCAAGACCTGTATAACAAAATATTCATCTTCCAAGGTCAAATCCCCTCAGGATTAACTTTGGAACCATATACAGTGCTTTGTAGAACTGTTCTCAGTGTCAGCCTTCCAAGGAGTCATGCCCATTGCTTGGCCAGTTTGTTTTCACCTGGTTTTTAAGGTAAGAAAAATAACCCTTCCAGCTTTTACATATTTCTGTTACTTGCCAGTCTATATATTTTTAAATAGCAAATCAGAAAAAAAATAATATCCTTGAAAGATTAGGTAATAATTTTCACACAAGCCTTAGGAGATAGTTTAGTGGTTTAAATGCCCACCTGGCAAGGACCTGGATTCGATATCTGGTACTGCATGCCCTGCTGGCCTGGGGAGCCAAGCTGAGCACCAAAGCTAGGGATGGTGGCACATGCCTGTAATCCCAGCACTGGGGAGGCTGAGACAGGAATATCACTAGGAGTCTGAGCTTCATGGAAAGACACTGCCAAACAAATAAATGAGTGAAAGATTAAAAACAAAATTTCCTCTCATTTTGAAATATGGTTCAAAGATACTGGTTTTCTTATGTTACTCAGTATCTTAATTTAAATATCCATTTCTGATGCAGGCTGAGTTTATTTGAACTTTCCCCATACATAAAGAAGTTACTCTTTTGATATCTTTCTTCATGTAGCAAATGCATATACTGATATTAGAAACAAGCAAATACATAGTGGTATCAGGGTAATGCCTGCAGCCATATCAATAATATGAAAGAATCTGAGCAGCCTAAAAACTCTTAGGTTTTTACAACTTTGTACTACATGAGGATGAAGTGTAGTTATTTATGATCACTTGGAATTCAGGTCACTTTTGGAGGAGGAAGTAGGCTAAATCATGGATTTCTGAAGACGTGTACATCCTAATGCACACGTAGACACTGTGAATGTACAATTGACAAGCTAAGGGGAAACTGCAAATACAATTTGTTTAGGATTTTGAATTCGAAATTTTGGACTCTCCAGGGAGATCCAATGTGTTCATCAGTGGACATGAGAAGAGATGAGATGCGCACGGCATGACCAGGAGGAAGTGAGGGATGCCAGGTATCAGGTTTTAAAGGCTGAAAGGCCCAGCATTTGCCTTGGAGCCTCCAAAAAGCATGCATGCTGACAAAAACTTGATTGCACCTTTGAGAATTGTTTATTAGATTTTATAATAAATTAGTGTTTTAGGGGCCTGGCGGAATGGCTCAGTGGTCTAACGCGCCTGCTTGGGGAAGCTTGGGCGGCTTCAGGGACCGCGGTTCTATCCCCGGCACCACATGCTGCACCAGCCCTGCCCTCGGGGCGGGCTGAGCCGGCCATAAAAATGAGTGAATAAACAAACAAAAGTTCTGAAACAAGAAAAAATTAAAAAAAAAAAAATAAAAATAAATTAGTGTTTTAGCCCATGAAACTGTTGCCTATGCAACAGTAAATATGTAAGGGGGTTATTCATTGCTGGAAAAAATGCTATCATTTTTTAAAAATTTTATTATTTTATTTTTTTCTTGTTTCAGAACTTTTGTTTGTTTGATTATTTTTATGGCCGGCTCGGCCTGCCCTGTGGGCAGGGCTGGTGCAGCATGTGGTGCCGGGGATCCAACCGCGGTCCCTGCAGCCTCCCAATCTTTCCTAAGCAGGCGCTTTAGACCACTGAGCCATCCTACCGGGCCCCCAAAAATGCTATCATTTTATTTAACCAATAACACTTTATATTTTTCTGGAGATGTGAATTATTTTTTAAAAAAGGCTTGTTCATAAAAATAATGTTGACTTTTAATATTACTCATGACCTTATTCATATATAAATTTAAACATTCAAATAGTACTTGTCTAAAAACTAGTGTCTCCCAAATATAAGACATTGGAAGAAGTGTTGCATTTCAAAGAAAAGAAAAAATAATATATTAACTTTATTTTTTTTTCTTATATACAGGCTTGCCTATTTTTGTCTGTGGAGAAATATGAATTTTATTTGTAGAAATATCAAATCTACAGTATTAACAGGTGCCAAAACATTTTACCATTTACTGACTATTGAGCATTTCTCCTTGATTGCCTAAGGTAAAGCATGGATAAATGAAACAGAGTCCATTGTTGGATGAATAGTAAGAATCGAACTTGTACACACAATATTCTCAAATCACATAGTTATGACTTTTTCATTAAAAAATGCAATCTTCTGGCAGGCAACTTACCAGTCTTATCTTACTTCTGAGTTAAGGAAATGAAAAATTATCAGATACTGCTCAGACAGTGAAAAGGAGCCCTGATTTCTTTCACTTACTTTCCACGATTAAGCTGCTGTGGGAAGCTGTGCACGATGCGCATGCTGGATGCCCGGCCCAGCATCACCTCTTGAAACACTTCTATCTGAGCAGCAGAGTGGACACTAGCTCCAGCACCCACTCAAGAAGGATGGAATCAACCACTAGGCACACACTAACTATTCAAGGAATAAGAACAGGAGAATGGAATGACAGAAGGACTGAAATTACTCAGGAAATATTGCTTAAGAAAAGTATAATTTTGGTAGGATCTCAATGGAAGTAAAGGGACTAAAAGTATTAGAATATTAACAGGTCATTTTGTATTAAAAGGAGCTAAGAAACTCATAAAGAAAAATTATTCATCAAAATTTTCTGGGGCTAGGGAGATATCTCCATGGCGCAAATGCCTGCCTAGCAAGTGCAAGGTCATGAGGTCGAACCTGGGACCCACAAAAAAAAAAAAAAAAAAAAAAAAAAAATTATTAACTAATATATATATATATATATTTTTTCTCTCCTTTCTTATCTCCTTTCCCCCATCCCAGTTGTTCTTCCTTTTTGAGAAGCTTCATTCCCTTTTACAATATTTTTAGTGACTTTTGGATTTTACATATTTTCAGTTTTTACATTAGGGAGATAATATGATGTTTATACATGTGGGTCTGATTTATTTCACTTATGAGCATTGTCACTAGTTGCATCCAATTTCCTACAAAAGCCTCAAGTTAATTTTTCTTTATATCTTAGTAATACTCCTGTTTATAAAAATCCACATTTTAAGCCATTTTTTAATAAATCTGATTAATTTTTTAAAAGAATTTTTATTTTTATTTTATTTTATTTTCTTGTTTCAGAACTTTTGTTCGTTTATTTATTTTTATGGCCAGCTCAGCCTGCCCTGAGGGCAGGGCTGGAGCAGCATGTGGTGCCAGGGATCGAACTGCGTTCCCTGAGGCCACCCAGCTTTCCTAAGCAGGCGTTTTAAACCACTGAGCCATCCTGCTGGGCCCTAAAGCCATTTTTCAGTTAATCGGCATTTGAAATTTTACCAAGATTTAGCTATGAAAAGTTGTAAATACAGTTACACTTATATCACTGTGGTTCTGTTCTCCTGGAAAAACTACCCAGAGGAGAATGCCTGGGTCAAATGAGACCTCCAATCCTAGTTTTGAGAGGAACCACAGCTCTAATTTCTACAGTGGCTGACCAGTCTACTCTCACACCAGCAGTGAGAAGGGCTCATTCTTTCCCAGTTCTGCCAGCATTTATTTGTTGAATTTTTAAGGATAGGCATTCTTTCTGGGGTGAAATGGAATCTATGTGTTGTTTTAATTTGTATTTCTTGAATTACCATTGATGTTGAACTTTTTTTTTTTTTTCATATATTTATTTGCCGTTTCTTCCTCTGAGGTTTTATTCATCTCAGATGCCCATTCTTTTTAACATCGTCTCTGTATTTCTAGAAGACGTGGATAAGTGAGACCTAGATTAGTGGTAAAGACTAAATATTCTGGAACGAGATTGATGGAATTTGTGTTTTACCTCTTTATTTAACTGTGTACCCAGTAATAATAATTTAGGATCTCTGTGCTTAATTTTCTTATTTATGTTATGAAATCCTAATATGGTTTACCACATAGGATTGCTAAGAAGACAGCATCAAGTTAGTATTTTTTAAATATTTAGATAGGGGTCAGGGAGATAGCTCAGTGGAATAAGAGCTTTCCTAGCAAGCACAAGGTCCTGAATTCTACCCTTGGTATCAACAAAAGAAAATGTTTAGAAAGTTACTGACACAGGGAGTACTAAATACATTTTTCAGATAGATGTCAATTGCTTTTAAAAAGTTTTAGAGAACATATTAGCTAACATTTTTATCATTAGTATTCTATTTATACTGTTTGTTAATTTTTGCTCCAAATAATATTTAATGCACAATTAGAAAATAACAACTAATAAGCATACTGGCCATGATCCAATTCTATGTTAGTTGTAATAAATTTCCCTTAAAAGTCTCGCTAACCACTAAAGCATGATGAGGTAATCTCTAATATATTTTATTGAGCCAGCTATATATAATAAATTATATTAAATCTAATGCCCATTGAAATCATAGTCCCTTTCAATATTAACCATGAAAAAGATATACTTTATGCTATACATTCTCGACCACATTGCTTTTAAGTATAAGTTGCAAATAAATGCATTTTAAAAGCAGAGCATTAAATACTATGTAATGAAGTAGCAGCTGATCAATAACATCTTAGAATTTTCCACCTTTTCTGGTTAAAGTTTGTGTTCACTGATATGTCATACACTTTGCTTTTTAAAAGAATGACAGGTGGAAGGCCCAAATTGGCTCACTTGTATCACAGTCTGAGATGCTGAAATGGGAAGATGCGTTTGGAATAGGTGGAGTGCCACAACCTATGTCAGAGTATGATTTATGAGTCAAAGACTGTGCTTGCAAATAATATTAAGCCAGTGAAAACATGGCCTAGATAAATATGCCTTGCCCAGAATATGAGATGCATTGGGGAAAAAACTACTATATCTTACTTCTTTATCTAGTTTATGCCTGAAAGGAATTTTGAACATGTATAAAGTGTTGAATGAAACACGATCAAATTTAAAAAACAGTGTGGTTCATTTTGTCTGGAAAAATACCTAGGAGGGGAAAGGTTGGTTCAATGGGACCTCTAATTCAAACTTTTTGAGGACTACAAATGATAAGGAAATATATGTGAAAAAATGTTCAACATCATTGGTAAGTTGAGAAATGCAAAAGGAAAACAACACTGAAATTCCATCTCATCTCAGAAAGAATAGCTATCACCAAGAAGTCACCCAGTAACATGCTGAGGAAAAAGAAACCCTTCTGCATTATTAGTGGGAGTTCACACTGGCACGTCCACTATGAAAATCAGTGTCAAGATTGCTCAAAAATCTAGATCTACTACACAGAGTTCAGCAATATGCAATATAAAAACCAGGGCTGACTACTTTTCATCTTATTATTTTATTTATTTTGTTAAATCACTTTTAATAAGAAATATCAATATGATAGTTTCATGACACATTAGTAGTACATTTGCAATACGTGACACATTGCATATTGTCCTCATAATAGTAATACAGGGCGTGGGCATGCTACATTTTCTAGTTGATATTGGTAAGGACAGAGAGAAAAAAAAAGAAAGAAAATTATTCTCTTTGACCTGAGAGGAAGTAGATATATACATAGTCCAATGTTCCATTATTTCAGTGTGTTACTTATGCAACTGGCAATGTTGGAGCCTGTTGGTTTAAGCCTCTTACAACTCATCATACTAAACTAGTTGTGTGTTTTTTGCCTCATAATTAATCTTTTCTGCTGGGTAATGAAAGGCAAGTTAAAGCAAGACCTGTCTAACAAAACTTTCATCATTTGTATTTTCCAAGGTCAAATCTCAGGATTAACTTTGGAACCATATGCAGTGCTTTGTAAAATTATTATCACTGTCAGCCATTGGGACGAGTCACGGCCAATGCTTGACCAGTTTGCTCTCAGTGAAAGCCTGAGAGAATGTTTTCTCTCCAGGTGACTCTTCCTAGGCACACTATACTTCATTTATTCCTTTCCTCTGAGGTACCATAATCTCCTTGACCACAAAATCTGGGACAGCTCTGAGTTATAGGATATTACAGCACAGGTTCTCTTATGTCCTTATTTTGGCTAGGGCCAAAATATTGGCTATCCTCATAGCCCTTTTTTTTTCTCTAATTTCTGGTGTGTTAAGTTACATTTTCAACCTTCCAGCAGAGAAACTTCATGATACTATTTCTCTACAGCATAGGTATTTGAGCTTAACATCACTGCCTTTGTGAATATGAAACGTCTTTGACTTAGCTTGAAATTGATATTTTCTGACAATCATTTATATTCTAATAACTCTCTATAGAATGTGATAAAAGCAGTTACAAATTTTTACGCATTTAGAAATCCAAGGATATACAGAATTGTAGCCTGTCTAGCCTATGGAATTTTGCCCAGTATCTTACTCTCAATTAATACCTTTTTTTTTTTTTAAACCAACCATTTACTTGAAAGAAAGTACAACAGTAACTGTTTATAATGGGAGAAGTATACATCAAAAAGATGAGGGTGACATGTATTACAAGCATAGTTTTAGTGTTGCATGGTACTATGATCAATGTGATGAACCTTTTGAAGCTTCTTAGGACCAATATCTGCTCATCCGGTGTACATAAGTACATGGTTTTGATCCTGCTATGTTTCCTCTCTTATCTGCTTCCATTCACTTCATTGTATGACCCATAACACATTCAGCTGTGTTGTGCCCTTAAGATTTTATTTCTTCTATACAGTTTTTACACTAGGGAGACTATACGATATTTGCAAATGTAGGTGTAGTTTATTTCACTTATGAGTATATGTTCAATATATATCCATGTATATATGATGTTTTCCACCTTATTCTTTATAGCTGAGTAATATTCCATTGTATAAAAATACATCTTTTTCAGCCATTCTTCAAATGATGGGCATTTTGGTTGTTTTCAAGATTTGGCTAACATAAATTGTGCTGCTGTAAATATAGGTGCACAGATCTCACTATGGTATGATCTTTGCAGTACTTCTGAAAAAATTCCCACTAGGGTGATAGCTGGATTGAATGACATTTCCAGTTCTAGATTTTTAAGGATCCTCCACACAGCTTTCCATAATGGTTGCACTAATCTGCATTCCCACCAGCAGTGGAGAAGGGTTCTTCTTTCCCCAAAGTCTATCCAACACTTGCTAGTTGATTTCTTTATGGTAGCCATTCTTTCTGGAGTGAGATGGTATCTTAGTGTTGTTTTAATTTGCATTTCATGGATGGCTAGCGATGTGGAGCATTTCTTCATGTATTTATGGGCTTGCTGAATTTCTTTCTCTGAGAAGTGTGTGTTGATCTCAGATGTCAATTTTTGGGTTGGATCTTTGAATTTTGGGATAATATTGGTTTTTAGCTCTTTATAAATTGTAGATAGAAGACCTTTGCCTGAATATTTATTAGTTAAAATCTTTTTGAAATTTGTTGATTATCTTTTCACTCTGTTGGTAATTTCCTTTGACGTACAAGAACTTCTTAGCCAGAGGAGGTCCCATTTGTTGATGCTTTCAAGTGTTAAATGTTCATTTTGATTTTTGTCCATGAACTTTTTGCCTATCTCGATGTCTTCAAGATTTTCTCTCATTTTCTCTACCAGGAGATTTAGTGTTTCTCTTTTAATGTTTAGATCTTTAATCCATTTTGAGTTTAGTTTAGTGAATCGTGATAGACTTGGGTCAAGTTTTACTTTTTGGCATGTAGAGAGCCAGTTTTGCTGGCTCGAAGATAAGATGGCTGAGTGTGTTTGTTTGCTTCTGCAGCTTTTAATCTATTCCATTGATCCTTGGGTCTGTTTTTTACCAATACCATGCTGATTATATTACTGTAGCTTTGTAGAATCACTTTAGTTCAGGAACTGTAATGCCTCCTGCCCTATGTTTGTTACCCGGAATTGTCGTTGCAATTCTGGGTCTTTTTGTTCCAAATAAATTTTAGGAAGGATTTCTCCAGGTTGTGAGGTATGTTCATGGTATTTTGATAGGAACTGCATTAAATCTGTATAACAATTTAGGGAGTATGGCCATCTTCAAAGTACTGGTTCTTCCTATCCAGGAGCAGGGAATATCTTTCCACTTTCTGAAATCTTCTAGGATGTGTTTTTTCAAAATACTGCAGTTTTCATTGAAAAGATATTTCACTTCCTTAGTTAGGTTAATGCCCAATATTTCACTTTTTTCAGTACTATCATAAAAGGTACTGTTTCTCTAATTTCTCTCTTAGTATGTCTGTAACCTCTGTAGAGGAATGCTATTGATTTTTTGTGTTCACTTTGTAACCTGCTATGCTATTGAATTTTTGTATTAATTCTAGTAGCTTCTTGGTGGAGTTTTTTTGGGTCTCCAAGTAGATTATCATGACATCTGCAAATAGCGATCGTTTTACTTCTTTTTTACCTATTCTTATTCATTTTATTTATTTTTCTTGTCTAATGGCTGTATCTAATGATTTCCGAACTATATTGAATAGGAGTGGTGATCGAGGACATACTTGTCTTGTACCAGTTTTGAGACTAAAGACTTCAGTTTTTCCCTATTTAGAATTATGTTAGCTGTTAGATTATCATAGATGGCTTTTATCAGGTTGAGACAGAGACCTTCTATTCCTATTTTCTGCAGTGCTTTGAACATGAATGATTGTTGGACTTTGTCAAAGGCCTTTTCTGCATCAGTTGAGATGAATATGTGATTTTTGGCTTTAACTCTGTTGATATAGTGTATTGCATTTATAGATTTGCATATATTGAACCATCCTTGCATCGCTGGGATGAATCCTATGTGGCCATGGTGTACACTCTTTGTTATGATTTGTTGTATTCTAGTGGCAAGGATTTTCTTGAGGATTTTTGCATCTATGTTCATGAGAAAAATAGGCCTATAATATTCTTTTCTAGTTGCATCTCTCTCTGGTTTTGGTATCAGTGTAATACTTGCCTCTAGGAATGACGTTGGAAGAATTGCTTCCTTTTCAATTTCATTGAAGATTTTGAGGAGTGTTTGGATTAAGTCTTCTATAAATTTATTGTAGAATGCAGTAGTGAGTCTATCAGGTCCCAAACTTTTTTTTTGTCTGTAGGCTTTTTATTACATTATATATTTCATTGGCTGTTATTGGGTTGTTGAGAGTTGTTATATCTTCTTGATTGAGTTTAGGTAATTTGTACTTTTCTACCAATCTATCCATCTCATCTATGTCTTAAACTCTGTATGAGTAAAGATTCTCAAAGTAGTTATTTATGATCCTCTGTATCTCTGCTGGGTCTGTAGTAATTGCACTCTTTTCGTTCCTTATTGTTTGAATTTGAGTCTTTTCTTTCCTCTTTTGATGAGATTAGCTATCAATCTTATTTACTCTTTCAAAGAACCAGCTATTTGATTCATTAATTATTTGTATTGTTTTCTTAGTCTCAATTGAATTAATTTCTGCTCTTATCTTTATAATTTCCTGCTGTCTTTGGGCTTTCGATTTTGTTTACTCTTGTATTTCTGTTTATTAACGTGCTGCAGGAGAGTATGTGTTTGTTCTCTCTCTGTTTTCTTTTTTTAAAATTTTTATTATTTTTTTTCTTATTTCATAACTTTTGTTTGTTTGTTTATTTATTTTTATGGCTGGCTCAGCCTGCCCTGAGGGCAGGGCTGGCGCAGCATGTGGTGCCAGGGATCGAACCGAGGTCCCTGCAGCCTCCTGCAGGTGCTTTAGACCACTGAGCCGTCCTGCCGCTCCCCTCTCTCTGTTTTCTTGATGTGTGAGTTCAGAGCTATAAATTTTCCTCTAAGATAAGATTTAATTTTATCGCATTAATTCTGGTCAGCTGTGTTTGAATTTTCATGGAATTGTAGATATTGTTTAATTTCTTATTATTTCATCTGTAACCCCCTGATTGTTGAGAAGAGTGTTGTTTAATTTGCATGTATATCTGGAGTTCTTGTAGTTTCTGTTGTCATTTATTTCCAATTTCATTACATTGTGATCAGATAATATGCATGGGATAATTTCTGTTTTCTTACATATACTTAAGCATGATCTATGTACTAATATGTAATCGATGTTAGAAAATATCCCATGTGCAGCTGAAAAATATGTGTATTTTCTGTGTATGTCCTCTAATTCCAGTTGTTCCAAGTTCTGGTTCAGTTCTGCTACTTCTTCGCTAATTTTTTTTCTGCTTTACCTGTCTTTTTCGGCTAAGGTGGTGTTGAGGTCTCCTGCCAAGATTGTGGTATTGGATATTAGATTTTTCATGTCCATTAAGGTTTATCTTTTAAAATTTGCTGCTCCTCTGTTGGGTGCATATATTTATGAGTGTTACCTCTTCATCTTGAAGTTTTCACCTAACCAATATGTAGTGGCTTTCTTTATTTCATTTGATCAATCTTTGGTTGAAGTTTAGCCTGTCTGCAAACAGGATTGCTACCCCTGCTTTTTCTTTTTCTTTTTTTTTTTTTTTTTTGATATGCTTGAACATGTAGTATTGTTTTCCATCCTTTAACTTTTAGCCTATGAGTTTCTTTATGAGTTAAGTGTGTTTCTTGTATACAGCATATTGTTGGGTTTTGTTTCCTTATTCACTCTGCAACTCTACTTTTTTTAATTGGAGAATTGACTCCATTTACATTGATGGTTATAACTGAAATATGTTGACTTGTGATTGACATGACATTTACTTACGACTATACCCATTTTCTCCTGTGTTTAATTGAGTAGCCTATTTGGTGGGATCTTTCTGTTCTCATTTTTTGAGTTTGAGTCATTGGCTTTCTCTAAAATATTGTTTAGTATATTGTGTAAGTTTGGCTTTGATGTCATGAAATTATTTAGTTGTTCTTTGCCATGGAAGTATTTCACTTGTCTCTCATACTGAAAGAGAGTTTTGCTGGGTATAGCAGCCTGGGCTGAAATTTGTTTTCATGGAGGACTTGAAGCACTCTGCTCCATGCCCTTCTTGACTTCATGGTTTGTGAAGAGAAATCTGATGTTATTCTCCTGGGTTTTCCTTTAAATGTGATCTGTTTTTTTTTTATTTCTTTCTTTGTTTCTTTCTTTGTTTCTCTAGCAGATTTTTATTTCCTCTATTTTTAAATTTAATAATGGTTATATTACATATTTTCATGATTGGATCAGTTTAGATTAATAGATATAGGTATATAAGATTGATCAAAACAATTAAACATTAACACTTACTATAAACATCAATTTTTTTATCAGTTGAAAGACTGCATATTGTTTTCACAATAGTTATACAGTGCACAAGGTGTGGCCATGACACACCTTCCAATTGATATTGGTAAGGAAAGAAAAAAAATCCTTCTGTTTGAACTAAGAGGAAGAAGATGCATACAGTCCAATGTTCCACAGTTGCAGTGGGCCACCAGTGAAACTGGCAATCTTGGAGGCTATTGATCCAAGCCTCCTACAGCTCATCATGGCAATCTAGCTCTGCATTCCATGCCTCATAATTAAGCTTTTCCGCTGGATGATCAAGGCCAAGTTAAAACAAGGCCTGTATAACAAAACATTCATTCTTTTTGTCTTCCAAGGTCAAATCCCCTCAGGATTAAATTTGGAACCATGTACAGTGCTTTGTAGAACTGTTGTCTGGTCAGTAAGGACTCAGGATATAAGAGAACCTGTGCTATAATATCCTATAACTCAGAGGCGTCCCAAATTTTCTGGTCAAGGAGATTATGGGACTTCAGAGGAAACTGATGAACTACAGTGTGTCTAAGGAGAGTTACCCAGAGAAAAACATTCTCTCAGGCTTTCACAGAAAGCAAACTGGCCAAACAATGTCCGTGACTTGTCCCAAAGGCTGACACTGACAACAATTCTTGCAGCTCTTTGTATACTATTCTTCTGCTGAATTTCTGGAATCTTGACTTTTATATATCTGGATGTGTTTTTAGTTGGGTTGAGGTTATTTGAGGTTCTGTATGCTTCAATTATATATATATATGTCCACTTGTTTTTTTCATATTTGGGAAGTTTTCTGCTATTAGTTCTGCCCATATTCTTTTTATATCATTTGTGTTAACTCCTTCTTTCTCGTTGATCCCTATTAATTTCACATTGTTCATTTTTGCATCATCTTGCAGATGTTGAATTATTTTTTCCTGCATCCTAGTTGATTTTAAGATATACTTTCTTACCTTTTCACTAGCTGCAATGGTGTCTTCAAGTCTGAGATTCTATCTTCGCTTTGGTTCATGCGGTTTTGTCAGCTTGTGATTGAAATTTTATTTTCTTGTATAGCTCTTTGAAACTATTTCATGTGATCTATTTCTTTCCTATATTGCTCAGACAGGGAATCCACTATTTTTCTATTCTGTTCTAAATTTTTATCAATGTCTTCTTTTGTAGTTCTGAAGTCTCTTATTATAGTTATCCTTTCCCTCTCTAGTTCAGACATTATTTCTGCTTTGTTCTCCTCTGTACTTTTTTGTAGTTGTTCCCCTACTTTTGGTGATATTGATTTACAGATGTCTTTTTTAACTTCAGAGGTTATTTCTGCTCTGGTTTCTTTTATACATTTCCGCAGTTGTTTTTCCACTTCAGAGTGTATTTTTTCATTCATTTATGTTTTAACTTCACACATTATCTCTGATCTGAGTTGCTCTATATGTTTCTGTACTTGCCTTTCAACCTCGCTTAGATTTAGAGATCATCTGCCTGATTTCCATTTTCTTTCATGGTAGTGTTTCCTGTATTTGTTTTTTTTTGTGGATCTGGGATCTGGGACTGGATCTTGCTCCTTCTCTTTGGCATTTTTTATAGCAGTGATCTCTGCACCTTGGTGAACTTATACAGTTTAACATCTATGGAAATTTGCGTATGCATCCACCAAACTTGTTCCCTCCAGACATACCTGACTGCCAGTGGAAGCTCATGCAGCTGGTTACCTTGAGACCCCATGGGGCCTGACGGTGGTTGGCCGGGTGGTGACAATGGGTGGCTGTGTGGGGAATATGGATGTAGTTAGGCTTTGGGCAGTTGTCCTGTTAGGGGATGTATTCAGGATGAGAGAATTCTTACCTGGCCGATGTGAGCCCTGGTCAGGAAGGTGGGTGAAACCTGAGCTCAAGTTGTTGATGAGTCAGGATGGCGGGGATGGTGGGGTGGGGGAGGTCGAGGCTGGAGTTCGGGGGTGACAGGGAAAATCCGGGAGCTGAGGCTTGGTCCAGGCGCAGAGGGACCAGTAGGAATCCATCTTACCCTTTTAAATGTGTATTGTCTTTAGGAGGCTTAGATTCAATAGCCTCCAACATCACAAACTTCACGGGTGGCACACTGCAATGCAAAACCTTTGACTGTGTATGTATCTGCTTCCTCTTAGTCCAAAGAGAAGTATTTTTTTTTCTTTCTTTTTTCTATGCAACATCAATAGGGAGGTGGGTCATGCCCACACACTGCACTCTATAGAATGATTGTGAGGACAATATGCAATATGTCAACTTTCAAAGAAAAGAAGGGGGAAAAGAAAAAAAAAAGTAATGTGGATTTAGAAAGGTTAATGTTTAATTATTTGATCAATCTTATATACCTATATGTATTAATCTAAACTGATCTGATGATGAAAATATGTAATATAAGCATTGTTAAATTTAAACAATAAAAAAATTGAAAAAAAATAAATGTGTATTGTCGCTGATGTCTTATGTATCATTACTATATTCTTTAAAATAAATTAAAAAATGAAAGGATAAAGGAAACGAAAAAGTTAAGGTTTATTGAAAGGAAGAATTAATATTTGATTAGTCTTACATAGCTATATCTGGTAATCAGAAAAAGAAATTTGTTGTGATAATACTCAATATAACATAACTAATTTTCTATTCTTGTTTTAAAATTCTGTAACATTTAAATTGTTTTTTGCTGCCTTGGTTCTGCCTTTGGTCTTGTTTATTTTAGTTTCTTTATTAATCATTAATCTTATCGAGTATATATTATTTTATTGAATACATATTATTGAATGAATATTATTTTATTTAGTGAAATTCTGTATCATTTCTAATTTTGAACTATTTTAAAATTCATCTTTGAAAAGTAAAATAAAAAAAGTTATATATTTTTCTTTTGTTGTTCAGGTTACCAGATATAGGCATGCCAGTTTGATCAAATGATTAAACATTAACTCTTCAATCCAATAAACCTAGTTTAAAAATTAATATGTTTCAAATATTTTCTCAAGAATCTTATTTTTCTGCAGTATATAAATTACAGGGAAATATTATAAATACGTAAAATATGATTAGTAAGTCAAATTCGGTATAGGATGCAGAAACTGTTCATTTTAGAAACATGCACATGTACTCATATATGTTTAAATTCTATTCTTTGAGTATGAAAAATTAATTGAGTTTGAAACTTGTTAAATCTACTAAAATGCAAAGAGGACTGATAAATACACAATTTAACTTTCCTGGCCTATAAAGGAAGGGTTATGGGTTTATTTTCGAAGATGAAATGTTAACTTTGATTTCTTTGTTTTTAAATTTTTGACCAGTGTGTAACTGATTCTTGTTTACAGTACATTTTCTAAACCTTTCCATTTTTCATCCCTCACCCTCTGCTCTTACTTTCAACTGCTCCTCAGTTTCCAAACTTACTGTCCTCCTGTTCCCTACAGTCTGCCTGTCCTTATTTTACTTTTGAGTTTATTTATATATTGTACTTCTTACATGAGGGAAACCATGCAATGATATCCTTCCTGTGCCTGGCATATTGTACACAACACCAAGGTCTAAAAAGTGATCCATGTGACTTTCATGGTATCAGTTCATGGAAAGGTAACACAGAAGTACCCTTGAATCCTTAGGCACACATGAGGACTTTCTAAACAGAGCTCTGATAGCACAAGAAACTATCAATTTTGTTTCTTTGAATTGTATAGAAAACAAATTATATTGTATTCAAGTTTTATTTCTATATTTATCTATTCTTCGATTTATTTATTTTTATTTACTTTTGGTACCAGGAATAAAACTCAGGAGTATATGCCTTCCAGGCTGGCACTGTGCCACTGACCTCTCTCCTGCCATATATTGTTGTAATCTTATGGACATTTAAAATATTGTACTTAGAATGTAGAATAGTAAACTTTCATCTCTGGAAAAATGCCAATACTTCCAAATTCCTGCTGCTTAATGCCACTCCCTGATATGACACAGAAAGCACCAGCTAAACCAAACAGGGAAATACCAAACAGTGATCACACTTCTACGAGGCACACTGGGGCACTGGGAGCCTGCCTCCCCAACCTCACTGTCTCACACTGACCTTGACCCTCGACCCTAACTCCACCCTAACGACGAGAATTATCTCTCCTTCACTGCATTCCTACAAGATTCTTGCAACATGTGCTTGGTGATGTAGTTGCTTTAGATCATGTGTATGCTGTTACACTTTGAAGATGACAACATGACTTAGAAGAAGTCTCAATTTCTACTCAGATATTCTTAATCTACCAGTAGTAGTAAGGTAAAATACTGCTTTTGTATGAATTGGATGTAGAAGCCAATATCTAGTATAATATTGTTATTGCTACTGCTTTTGATATGTTTATTCAAGGAAACAAAAGTCTACATATATTTTACTCTATCTAAAAAAAGACTCTTTGACCCTTACTCTAAATATTTTAATATTTCCTCATACAATATATATGTAAAATTTCACTTCATATTATGCAAGTAGAGCTTTTAAATAATAACAAATTATCTGTGGTAATTGATACATGGTGACAACTTGAAGAAGCTTGCCTGGATGGGCTCAGCTGGCTCCAGGCTCTGGGGATTCCTATCCTGCAAGATGCATAGGGCCTGCCCTAGGATATGACTGGTTCCATCCCAGGGCCAGACGGGCCACCCCAAAGTGACAGCACAAAAAGTGTATAAAAGAATTGAGGAAGGCTTTGTACAGTCAGAGCAGCCCAGCCCTGCCCTGCCCTAGCTGCTTCCTGCCTGGCCCAGCCCTGTCTGGCTTCCTTAGAGAAGTCTTCATCTTTGGAGGAGCTCTGCACTAGCACAGAATTGAAAGAGAGAGGCTTGATGTATGCCACAGCTGTTGCTCCTCCTCTGCTCTTCATTGTTTTCTGTCGTCTTGGAGCCAGCGGAGTATGAACTGAAATCTCCACAAACTGTGAGCTAAATAAACCTTTCCTTCCTTCATTTGGAGTGTCAGGTATTTGTCCCAGCAATTAGTAAAAAGTAACTAAGACATTATATTTCTTTAGATTCCACTCATTTCACTTTGATGTTATATTTTATTATGTTTCAAACAACTTAACAATTAGAATTTAGATAGAACTAAATACAGATATTGAAAACATATCTGATATTTTTTTTCCTACTTTGGGAGAATTTAATAGGAAAAAAAAGGTTTCATTTTCCACTTAGTGAAAATTCCTTAAACAACGTGATATATATTTTTATACCATCATGGTATTGCTATAAGGCTGGGGCTCACCAAAAAATGTTTAAAATCTTAAAAAGAAACATTTAAAATAATGTAACTTCTTAAATCTATCCTCTCTTTTGTTCAACATTTTGCTTCTTGCTAATACATTACCAGGTTTTAACTAATATATATATATATATATATATATATATATATATATATATATTACTTTGTGTATTTTAGAACAACTTCTATAGGATCTACAGGGTCTCACTACATAGATTGGACTTGAAGTGATATGCCTTGTTCAGCCTCCCAAGAGCTGTGATTACAGGTGTGAGCTACCATGCCCAGTCTCCCTAATATAAATTTTTCTGGCATCTTTATTACTTTTTAACTGCTGAGATTAATAACCAAACAACAAAGTGTTAAGGAGGAAAAGTTTGATCAGTTTAGAGCATATAGAGTGGTGGTTCTCAACCTTTCTGATGCCGTGACCCTGCAATACAGTTCCTCATGTTAAGGTGACCCCAAACCAAAAAATAATTTTGGTGGCTACTTCAAAACTGTAATTCCAAATAAATAACATTTTCCAATGTCTTTAGGAGACCCCTGTGTTTTGGTTGTTCGACCCCCACCGGAGTTGCAACTCACAGGTTGAGAACCACTGATATAGAAGATTCAATCTATAAAAAGGCAGAGTGGCATGGCAGAGGGGTAAAATTTCATGGTGGTGGAAGACACAAAAAATTCTAAGAAAGGAAAGGACAGGCCTCTTTCTCTTCCTTATGCTGTATGCAAGTTACCAGTGCTCAGGCAATTATAACATTCACACCCTTAACCCCAATATTAGATTATGAATTAATCACAAACACTAGATTCATGATTCATCTACTTTTGAAGTGTCTGCTGCCCATGACTGCATGAAACCTTGGGGGGACATGGGGCACACATCACAGCACCTGCTGATATATACTGAAAATAAATACTATGACTATGAGGGACTTTTTGCATACGTGAACTCCTGTTGAATGGCTGACTTCTTGAAATTAAGTCACATTTGATTATTAGTACCACTTGGAAAGGTGGCTGGAAATTTTGATGTGTGTATCTGTGTCCTGTTCTGTACCTGATTCTTGAATTTATTCTAAGATCCTGTGGTGTACACTTTAAAAGTAAACTGAGGAGGAAACTAATGTTATGCAGTAAATATTAGGCATATTTTACATAATGTGTCTAGGATCATGTGGTTATAGTAACTGTTACTGAATTTTCCCTCCATAGGTCAATGCCTATATGATTTATTAAAATTGCAATTATTTTAAAATTAAGTTAGAGTTTCTTTGTATTAATGATCACCATGATTATTTTTCTTTTCTCTATGCAAAAATGTGCTGATCCTAAAGATAACTATTTCCTCAAACTACTCCCCGGCATCATTCTACATTTCACAACTCATCTAATTGGAAATAGTGCAAACAGAGGAAAATTAATGTTAGAATTAAACTGGATATTAGTTTCTTTGCCTATTGTCAAAGGTTGCGTTTTGTTAGGTTTTTACATCCTTGGTGTATAGGCATAGAGCGATAGAACAATCTGCGACATTCAGGGCATCAACAAAACAAGAGCTACTCATTTGTTTTTCAAAATCAGATGGTCATCTGTGTTCAGATTTTACTTGGGAAATAATCCCCTGCTGCCTTTTCATTAGCACAAAATCAAAGTAATGTGAAAGCAATCGTGTGGTGCTAATGGAACCATCTTCTCTGGTCCATCCAGCGGATTTTGTGTCAATTGTGTTCAGTGTGGCCCTTAACTTCCTCCACTAATTCTGCTAGCTTTGCTGAGATGAGATGTTGATAAAATATATGCAGTAGCTAATGCTATTTTTTTAACCCGAAGCAAAACTCATTCTAAAATAAGTGACATCAAAGAGATTTGCTAAGGATTCTTTCTTAGACTGACATTTGTTTTTTCTTTTTTTCTTTTTGGCTTTTTGAGACAGGGTCTCACTGTGCAGTTCAGGCTGGCTTTGAGCTCACTTTTGTAGCCCAGGCTGGTCTCGAACTCGCAGCGATCCTCCTGCCTCAGCCTCCCAAGTGCTGGGATTACAGGTGTGTGCCACCACGCCCAGCTGACATTTCTTCTTGAGTCAAATATCTGATCAGTATAGCACACATACACATTCATATATATGTTCTTATGCACTACATATTATTGAAACAAATACAACTTAAACTTTATTTCTTCTCTTGAAAATCATTCATATTATTTCTTCTATTGCCCATTTACATATTCAAGTAAACCATATTTATTCGAATCAACTTTATCATATATCTAAAGTCTTTTATTAATGTATTTGATACATGGTCTACAAGGCGTTCAGAGTCTCACTGCATAAATTAGACTCAGTAATCCTCCTGTTTTCAGTCTCTCAAGAGCTGAGACTATAAGCTCATGCCACCTCACCCAGTCTCAATCATCATCTCAGTGCCCCCTAGAGGTGGGGCCGGCATGGCACACTAGGATCAAAACCCTGGATTCTGAGCTTTGCCTAAACTGGCTCATTAGTCCAGGGAGCTATCTGGCCAGTGCTTTCTAAGATCTTCTGATCTGCCCTGGCACTGCTGTGCGGGAGAAACTTCCTGCTCCACATGGCCTGCCACACTGACCCCACTTCACCCGGCCCCATTGACAGTGGGCACCAGTGCATGGGAGAGACTTCCTGTTCCACAAAGTCTTCCAGACCAACCTCCACCTCCTCTGGATCCCTCCACCCCAGGAACATCAAGGGGAGATAATTAGACAGGTTTTAAATGAATTAAATTAAATACAAACTTCCTATTTAATATCTGTTTAGCTACACAAACATAAGGTTTTCTCTGACTTTGTACAATGCAAGCTCATTAGTTACAAAAGTTTATTAACTGTTAAATATCACTACTCATTATAAATATTTCTAACTGTAGTTGTGTACATACAAATGTATAACTGCTTGGCCGGGCGTGGTGGCGCATGCCTGTAATCCCAGCACTTGGGAGAGTGAGGCAGGAGGATTGGTGTGAGTTCGAGACCAGCCTGGGCTACAAAAGTGAGCTCAAGGCCAGCCTGAACTGCATAGCGAGACCCTGTCTCAAAAAGACAAAAAAAAAAATGTATAACTGCTTCAAACATATAATCTCTTTTGGGTCTGAATTATGCTAAAGGTATAATTGCACCAAGCTCTACACCAAAGGTCAGAGGACATTACGATAAAAAAAAGACAAAGAGAAGGAGCGAAATGCAATCTGTGGCCCAGAGTGCCTCCAGAAAAAAATGCAAAAGACACTGTCATAGAAAAATAATGGTAATCACACAGCAGAAATACCTGAATTAATAGGGTCTGAAGTAAAGAAACAACTGCATAAATCTATAGAGGAAATCAGATTAGAAATTATCTCTGAATTTAAAAAAATAAATCTCTGAATTAATAGAGTCTGAAGTATAAAAACAGCTGCAGATAAGTATAGAGGAAATCAGATCAGAAATAATATCTAAAGTGAAAAAATAAATTTCTGAATTAATAGCATCTGACGTAAAAACACAACTGTAGAATGGTAGAGAAGAAATTGATCAGAAATAATGTCTGAAGCAGAAAAAGAAAGAATAACTGTAATGAAAGAATTAATAACTACTTATTAAGAAGATACTGATAAAAATTAGAGGAGTTTAGAAAAATGATGGAGTCCTTGGGTAAGCAATAAAGGAAAGAAATAGATCACAAGAAGCAGACTCAAAGAAATACACAGGAAATTAAAACCTCAATGATAAGCTGGCAAGGCCACCTAAGTGAAAGTGAAGATAGAGCTTCATATTGTGAAGATACTGTTGCAGCTAGTGAAAGGGTAAGAAACGATCCCTTAAAAGCAGCTAGGATGCAGGAAAAAATAATTCAACATCTACAAGATGATGCAAAGATGAACGTAAGATTAATAGATATCAAAGAGAAAGAAGGAGTCAACACAAATGATATAAAAAGAATACGGGGAGAAGTAACAGCAGAAAACTTCACAAATATGGGGAAATAATTTGGCATTCAGGTGAATAAAGCATATAGAACTCCAAATAATATCAACCCAATGAAAAACACAATAGTCAAAATCCCAGAAATCCAGCAGAAAAATAATAGATTAAAAGCCCCTAGAGAAAAGAAACAGATCACATTTAAAGGAAAACTCATCAGAATAATGGAAGATTTCTCTTTACAAACCATAAAATCAAGATCATGGATCAGAGTACTTCAAGTCCTTCATGAAAAACATCCAGTCCAGACTGTTATATCCTGCAAAACTCTATTTCAAGATTGATGCGGAAGTAAAATACTTTTATGAGAAAGAACAACTAAAGAATTTCAGGATGACAAAGCCAACCCTACTCAGACTATTAAAAGAAATTCTAGAGAGGAACTAAAATGACCAGAACTCCATGAACGAGAATGGGAAGAATTCACCAAACAAGGCAAATAAATACACACAAGAGATGAAGGGGTAACCAACAGCCAGTAACACGGCAAGCATAAACCAGTTCATCTCAGTTATAGCCATCAATGTAAATGGTCTCAATTCACCAGTTAAAAGAAATAGATTGACACAGTGGATTAGGAAGCAAAACCTAACAAAATGCTGTATGCAAGAAACAAACTTAACTCATCAAAAAATTCTTAGGCTAGCCGGGCGTGGTGGCTCACGCCTGTAATCCCAGCACTTGGGAGGCTGAGGCAGGAGGATCGTTGTGAGTTCGAGACCAGCCTGGGCCACAAAAGTGAGCTCAAAGCCAGCCTGAACTGCACAGTGAGACCCTGTCTCAAAAAAAAAAAAAAAAAAAATTCTTAGGCTGAAAGTCAAAGGATGTAAAACAATACTACATGCCCTAGCATCTCAGAAAAAAACAGGGGTAGGAATCAGTCTCAGATTTTCTCAACTTCATGCCAAGAATAATCAAACAATATAAAGAAGGTCACTACATACTGGCTCAGGGAAAAACTCAACAGGAAGAGATAACACTCATAAATATGTATGCACCCAACACGTGAGCAACAAGATATATGAGACAAATGTTAATGGATATGAAAATTCTAATATCCAATACTGCAATCCTAACAGGAGACCCCAAACAGATAGGTCAAGCTTACAAAAAAATTAGCAAAGAAGTACTAGAACTTGGAACAATTGCACTTCGTGGACATATACAGAGTGTTCTACTCAACCACTTCTGAATACACATATTTTTCCACTGCACATGTGACATTTTCTAAAATACACTAAGTACTAGTCCATATGCCATGCTTAATTATATGCAAGAAAGCAGAAATTATCCCATCTATATTATCTGACCACTGTGCAATCAAACTGGAAATAACAAAAGAAACCACAAAACCCCATAAACACATGGGAATTAAACAGCACCTTCCTCAGCAACCAATGTGTTTCAGATTAATTTAAACAAGAAATTAAACAATATCTATAATTTAAAGAAAATTCAAACAAAACTTATTTGAATTTATTAGGTGCAATGAAAGCAGTTCTTGGAAACATATAGATCTTATTTCATACATTAAGAAAACACAGCGGAAATAAATAAATACTTCAATGCTGCACCTGAATCTTCTAGTAAAGGAAGAACAAACCAAACCCAAAGTGGAAAGACAGGATAAATTATAAACACTAGAGCAGAAATTAATTCAATGGAGACAAAGAAAACAATACAAAGAATTGATAAATCGAAAAGCTGGTTCTTGAAAGATTAAATAAAATTGATAAGCACCTAGCTAACCTCATCAAACAAAGGAAAGAAACAAATCAAATTCAAGAAACAACGAATGAAAAGTGTGAAATTTCCATGAACCAGAGGAGATTCAGAAGATCATTAATAGTAGCTTTGAGAATCTTTACTTTTACAGAATTTCAGATACAGATGAAATGGACAGATTGTTAGAAAGGAATAAACTGGCAAAACAAAATCAAGAAGACATAGGAATGATCAATAACCCAACAGCAGCCAATGAAATACAAAACATAATTAAAAAAACCTACCGACAATGGAAAGCCCAATTCCTGAAGTATTCACAGCTGAATTCTACAAGAAATTTATACAAGATATAATCCCAATACTCCTCAATCTCTTCAATAAAATTGTAAAGGAACTCATTCCTGGAGGCAAGTATTAGACTGATACCAAAACCAGAGAAAGATGTGAGTAAAAAAATAACTATAGACCAATCTCTCATATCAACATAGATGCAAAAGTCATCAATAAAATAGCTGCAAACAGAATACAGCAAATCCTTAAGAAGATTACATACCAGGACAAGGTAAATTTCATCTCAGGAATGCAAGGATGGTTCAATGTATGCAAATCTACAAATGTAATATACTATATCAAAAGAGCCAAATCCAAAAACCACATGATCATCTCAATTGATGCAGTAAAGGCTTTTGACAAAGGTACAGCACTTATTCATGTTCAACGTCCTACAGAAAATTGAAACAAATGGCCTCTACCTCAATCTGATAAAAACCACCAATGGCTAATATAATTCTTAGTGGGGAAAAACAAGTCTTTTACGATCAGGTCTGGTATAAGACAAGGATGTCCTATATCACGACTCCTATTCGATATAGTTCTGGAATCCTTAGCTAGAGGCATTAGACAAGAGAGAGAAATAAAAGGAATGAGAATAGATAAAGAAGAAGTTAAACTATCATTATTCATAGATGACATGAAACTCTACTTGGAAGACCCAAAACACTCCACCATGAAGCTCCTTGAATTAATATGCAAATTCAATACAATAGCAGGGTATAAAGTCTATACCCAAAAGTCAACAGCATCTCTCTACACAGATAACAAACACCCTGGGAGGGAAATTAGAGAAACCCTACATTTTACAATAGCACCATGGAAAATGAAATACCTAAGAATCAGTCTAAAGAAGCAAAAGATTTTTTCAATGAAAACGGTAATACTCTGAAAAGAGAGATCCTAGAGGATTTTAGAAGATAGAAAGATATTCCTTTTCCTAGATAGGAAGACCCAAAATTGTGAAAATGGCCGTACTCCCAAAATTATTATACACATTTAAAGAATTTCCAATCAAAATACCATCAACATACCTGACAAACCTAGAAAAATCATTCCGAAAGTTTATTTGGAATCAGAAAAGACCTAGAATAGCAAAGGCAATCCTTGGCAACAAAGATAAGGCAGAAACCATTACAATATCTGATTTAAAACTACACTACAAAGCTACTGTGATAAAATCAGCATGGTATTGACAAAAAGATAGACCCGAGGCTTAATGGAATAGATTAGAAGATGCAGATACAACTACAAACACACTCAGCTACCTTAACCTTGATAAAGGGGCCAAAGTTATTTACTGGAGGAAAAACACCTGCTTTAACAAATAGTGCTAGAAAAACTGGAGCTCTACATGCTAGAAATGAAAACTTGACCCAGATCTATCACCATGCACTAAGCTAAAGTCAAAGTGGATTAAAGATCTAAATATTAAAAGAAAAACACTAAATCTTCTAGCGGAGAAAGTAGGAGGAAGGGCCGGGCGTGGTGGCGCATATCTGTAATCCCAGCACTAGGGAGCCTGAGGCAGGAGGATCAGTGCAAATTCAAGGCCAGCCTGGGCTACAAAAATGAGCTCAAGGCCAGCCTGAATTGCATAGTGAGACCCTGTCTCAAAAAGACAAAAAAAAAAAAAAAAAAAAAATTAGGAGGAAATCTTGAAGACATTAGGGTAGGCAAGCAGTTCATGGTCAAAAATCAAACTGCACATTTAATACTTGAAAGAATGAACCTGTGGGACCTCCTATTACTGATCAGCATTTGTACATCAAAATAAATTGCCAACAAAGTGAAAAGAGAACCCATAAATTTGAAAGAAAATCTTAACAAGTACCCAGACAAAAGTTTTATATCTAGAATTTATGAAGAACTAAAAAAATCATTAGGGTGCCAAAATTTAAAGACCCTATACAGAAATGGGCATTTGAAATGAACACACACTTCTCAGAGAAAGAAATACTAGAAGCTAATAAATACATGATAAAATGCTCCACTTCACTAGCCCTGTATGAAATGCAAATTGAAACAGCACTGAGATCCTATCTCACTCTAGAAATAAAGGCTGTCAGTGGGGTAGCCACTCCATGTGGCAAAACCTTGCTTGTGAAGGAGCAGAGGATTAATGGGCTCTAAGCTCTTCAGCTGAACCAAGTCCAGGAGAGTGAGGAGTTGGAGGACGCCCAGCTGACTGAATCTCCTGGATGTGACCTCGTGAGGGCCCTTGGGACTGCCAGGGCCTGGCCTCCTCTCCTCGCACATCTCGGAGCAGAGCTCGTTTACAAATCCCTGCACACACTCTTCAGTGAAGCACAAGGTACAGCTTGGTCTAAGGGGCTGAAGAGGAGCATGAGCAGCTCGTCGGTGTCGGCCTGGGCCATCCGTGGCCCCTGGAAACAGAGTTCCAGCCGCCCAGCGACTCTCTGGGGAGCTCAGGGTCAGGGCTGCTGCCTGGCCATTAGCACTCTGTCCTGTGCATGGTACGTTTCTTGGCAAGTGCAGCAAGGAGCCAGCAAGGAGCCGCAAGGAGCCAGCAGCCAGAAGCAGCACATCCTGGAAGGAAGGACAAAGACCAGAATCTGACTTCCGATACAACTATATCACTCATGGTGAGACTCCTTTTCCATGCTGCAGGTGTTAAAGAACAAAAGAAAAGCTTAAATTCATGATAGCCTTCACATCCAGAACTGCTACCGCCGGAGTCGCATTGAGTCAAGGAATACAAACTGTTCATTTTGTACAGCAATGGCACAAGGACTTAAAACAATTATAGACTTCTCAACAACAGGTAGATTCAGAGTTGAATACTAAGATAAGTGACTTAAAACAAGCTGCTGTTAAATTGGAGACTCAAAATTGTTATACTACAATGTCAACCTTGTTTAAAATGTGATTGGAGTATTTCTTCATTTTGTATAATTCATTCCATGAAACCAAACTTGACTTGTTACAAAATATCTCTAATGGCATTGAAAACCTTAATCCTTGTCATGTTATCTCATGGTTTGGTAGAAATGTAGAGATTTGTGTATGTTATTCTTATACTATTTGTATGTCCTGTTTAGTTGGCAATAAGGACAGATTTAGCAAAAAGCTAAGTATCAAAGTCTACAGGCCGCACCGTAAAGCTTTAAAGTTTTTATTTTTAACATTAAAAAATAAAAAGGGGGATATGTTGTATGTTGGGAGCTAGCAGGAAGCCAGGAAATTGATCAAGTGTGTGTAGGTGGGACTGGGCTTCCCTTCGTGGGGGCAAAAAGCTACCACCAGTGCTGAGAAAAACATCCTGCCTGGTTCAATATAGAGATAAGGACAAAGTATCTTTAGTAGAGAACAATAGAGTCCAAGGACACCTGCAGGGAGTTCTGGTTGTCTCCTCCCCTGCTTGGAATGTTTTCAATTTCCCCAAAGCAGTTACACAATTTCCTTATCCGGTTCTTGAACACTGAATAAAAGGAATATCCTGAGGATCTAGGCTCACTTCGAGAAAGACAAGTCTCGGTGAGTCCTCTGAGCTACCTTCAAAAAAAAAAAAGAAATCAACCAACATGTAATGTTGAATAGGCAGTGATGTAAAAGGAACACTGCCCCCTGTTGGTGGGAATGTAAAGGGGTGCAACCATTTTGGAACTGATTTTGGAGATTCCTCAAAAAACTAGGACCAGAAATCCCCTTCAATTCAGCTATCCCTCTACTGAGAATTTTCCCAAAACAACTGAAAACATCATATAATAATATTTGTACACCTATGTTTCTAGCAACACCATTTGTTATAGCCAAATCTTGGAAATAACCAAAATCCCCATCACCAGAAAAATGGATGATAAAGATTTGGTGTTTTTATACAATGGATAATTACTCACCTATAAAGAATGATACACTTGAAGTCTTCATATATAAGTTCATGTATTATGAGCATATACTCCCAGGTGAAATAAACAGAACCTACATGTCTAAATATCATATAGTCTCCCTAATATAAGGACTCAAAAGCAGAAATAAAAGTGGAAAGATATAATACAGTTAAATGGAAAGTGAGCATTCGAGGATTAAACATTGAAGACAGAGCTCGAAGAATAATTAGGAAACATGATAGGGACAAAACCATGCATACAAAAGATGGTTTATACAATGGTCCTAAAAATCTCCAACAAGTTTTTGAAATGAGCAGGGAATTGATAGAATTTGCACCCTGACTAACTATACGTACTGATATCTGTGAGCTAAGCAAGTACACTGAGGATAGCAGTGTGTAAGACTAGAATCATATTTGGAATACCTATTGTTCTGGTCCTCTAATTAGGCATTCCTTTAATGTCATATCAATTATTGCTATACTTTCTCAAGTAAATGATTAAAAACTTAAAAGAAAGAAAGAGAGAATAAGATCTTCTCTCTCTACTTTGCCACGGGCTGAGTGAAGCCTGAGCATGACGAGCGCTGCAGTGGCGATTCTGACTTCGTGCGTTGTCTTTGTCCGTGTGGCAACATATTCTAAATAAGAACGAACATCAGCCAGTGAGGAAAACAAATATGTGGAAGTAATCCCATCTGTTTGTATCTTGCTCATTTTAAAATGGTGGACATTAGTCTGCTATATCTCCATGCTAAGGAAATTCTATTTTGAAGGCTACAGATGTCTTCCTGTATCCACACCAAATGTACCCTGAATCCCACAACCTCCAATACAAAATCACGCACAATGTCACCATCTTCTGAATGCCTTGGCTGCCTCCGCAATCAATTCTGATAATTTTAAACATTTTTTTTTTTTTACCTATGAACATTAACTTATTAGAATATTTTTACACAAGTTATGTCATTCTGCTCTTCTTTGTTCTTGTCTAGAGGACATTAGGTCAATTATGTTAGTCTCATGCCCCCAAGTCTTTCTATGCTCCCTGACTTTTAGCTTAATTCCATATGCATCCACTGATTATTGTGATCTCTACTTTTACCTTCCGCTTTCACTATAAGCTCCTTATTTTCCCTTCTCTTTGTTGTCCCTGATTTTTCTTTTTATATTAACATTATAATTTTGATTAATTCATATGCCTATATTTTTCGCTTAGTGTTTCTTGCCTGCGTGATTTTTTCCTGGCCTTCTCACATCCACACTAAGGTACTCCTTACCACACTGCCTACATCTTCTGTTATGTTGGTGCTTGCTTTTATTTTCAAACCAAGTCTCATTTTTCTGTTTAGACTGACTTCAGACCCTTTATCCTCCTGCCACAGATTTCAGTGTACAAGAACTGTAGCCGTGCAATACACTCGATTCATATAGATATATTCTTAATTTTCACTAATTCTGTATTATGGAATGTTCATCCAACCATAAGGCTAAATCTTCTATTTTCCTATGTTTATTCATTTATTCAAAGTATGTTTTGTAGCAAATATATTTTATTGAGCATATCAACTGTTGCTGGGCTTGTAACAATGGTAAAACAATGCAAAATATCTGCCATCAAAAACACTCATTGATTAGGATTGTAGCTCAGTGGCACAGTATCTGCCTGGCAAGAGCAAGCCCCTGAGTGTGATTCCTGGCTTAAAAAAAATTAAAAACCTCTCATAGGTATAGGCACAAATAAAAACAAAAAATATACATTGTTTGCTGAATTGTACAAAATAGAAGTGAAGCATGGAAAGGGGAGAGGGACTGATCAGGAACAGGTTAAAACTTACCGTGATGAGGGTAAGACAACTGAGTAAGGGCGTAGGACGTCTAGTGAGGGCCACGAGGAAAGACTATGTGAGGAAAGCTTTAAGAAGACGTTGTATTGGCTCCCACATTATATTCAATGTAAGGTCAGCTCTAGATTCTGTGAGTAAAATCGCTGAGTCATGTGTCTGAATAGAGTAAAGCAGGACGTAGATAGTAAGAAAGCAGATATACAGCTACTTTGCTGCAATTTACTAGACAGGTAGATTATCACTAAGGCTCCAGGTTTCACTCTGAATGAAAAGAGGGGCTGTTAAAGGAATATTATAGTCTAAACAACATTCCACAAATTCTATTTTTTTTATGTAGACTGAAATTCTAGACATACACCACAGAGACATTTTCAGACTGTTTCAGTAAGTTGGAATTAAGATGATGTAGTCAAAGGAAAAGCGAAGAGATCATCTTCTGGGTATATTTTATGACTTCTACTGCACGTTCGCCCAATAATTTCTACCTTCTCAAGCGCTCTAAATATTAATGTTGTGACTTGGTATTCCAGAAATGTATTCTTTATAGCTTAATTCCTGATGTGTTTTCACACAGCATTCAATATCTACACTTACTTTACACCCAGTGAAGCATGTGGACACTCATATTGGCACCTGGAATAACTCATTTAATAACCACTGGTTATTTTGAAATTATTATTTATTGATATATACAAATATTAGAAGTGTTGACATATTTTATCATATAATTACAAAATCCAGTGTTGATATTAGTGGCAATCTCACCAGAAAGTTTATAATTATCAAACAGCTGGGAAGCTGGAGGTGTTAAATGCATGTTTTCCAAAAATTTAACTTGACCTCAAAAGCTCCAGTTTTGTTATTTCAATAAATGCTTAAGATATGCAGAATCACACTATTTCTGAGACTGTATTCATTTCTTTCTTATCAGAGTCGCAATATCCCACACCCATTACTTAAAGAAGGACAGGTTTAGCTTGTTCAGTTTTTATCCATGATTAGCTGGCTCCATGGTAGAGTCCTCATGGAAGAAGTGAGTAATGGTGTAAAGCTACTTAACTTATGGTGGCCCTGATGGGCAGCAGAGGAAGGGCACAAGAGAAGAAGGGGTGAGGGGTCAGATATATATCTCAAAGCTACTGCTAGTTGTACTACCTAGATACACAGTGCAGTGTGCTCCACTGGGCTGGGAGGAGATGCCAAAGTCAACCAAGAGGAAAATGGACACTAACCTGCAAAATCTATTTCAATATATTCAGGCTGGACATATGACAAAATCTGTGAGTATTTCCAAGTGAAGAAGGAGGAAGGCACATGTGAAGAAACTCTAGAAAAAAATTTTTCCCTTGTCTGGTGAGATAGGCCAGTGGCCTATGCACCTGTCTGGAAATCACAAGGACCTGAGTTTGATCCCCAGTACCCCATACCATATCAGACCCAAAACCCAGCTTGATGGTGCATTCCTGTAACCCCACATTTCAGGAGGCTGAGAAGGGAAGATCACTCTGAGTCTGAGCTGTGTAGCAAGACGCTGTATCATAAGACTGGAAAAAAAATAAGAATTTCCCCACTAGAAGAGATATTATTGAGACAAGCAAAATCATTTCTACTATTTTGGCATTTAGAAATATTATAAAGTGGTTCATGGTACAAGTGAAAAAGACATGACTGCCTCTCTCTAATGTCTGTCTGTCTGTCTGTATAATCTATCTATCTATCTATCTATCTATCTATCTATCTATCTATCTATCATCTATCTATCTATGTATCTATGTATCTATCTATCATCTATCTATATCTATCATCTCTATCTATGAATCTGTCTATATCTATCTATCCACATGCAGGATGAATATTTAATAGGTCAATAAATCTGACACTCCATCAGGACATTTTTTGGGGGAGAGGGTCTCCAGGGTTTTCAGGTTCTCACTACTAGATCAGACTCATAATGATTCACATACTTACAGGCTCCAAAGAGCTGGGGTTATAGGCGCCTGCCACCAAGCCCAATCTCAGTTGCCCTGGCCCTTGCGTCTGCTTGCATATGCTTTAGTCCACTGAGCTATTTGGCCAGTAAGCCCTGACTTACTATTGATTTTTAATAGTCATTAAAAATTTTTAAATTTTTAATAGTCAGTTAAAAAAGAAAAAAGTGTCTCCTAATGAAAAAATTAGTATTAATTATGTAAATATGCTTAAGAATATCTCACAAGTTCTACCAGTTAAATAGTTATAAGAATGTTTTTTACTTCAAAGGCCAAGTATCGTTGTCTTTTCACATGTTTCTGTCAAAGTACATGTTTCCACAGCAATGGCCTATGGAACAAACCGAAAATATTAAAAAAGAAGATGTTGCCCGGTATGCACAAGGTGCCAAGTTAAATCCCCGGTTTAAAAAAAAAATGTTGCCACCAGAAGCATCAGTTAGAAGTCTGCTATTAATATTAAATTTTGGGGCTGGGGACATAGCTCTGTGGCACAAGTGCCTGACTGGTAAGTGCAAGGTCATGAGTTTGAACCCTTGTTCCACAAAAAAATATATATATATAAATAAATAAAATAAATAAATAAATTAAATTTTATTTTTAGTTTTTCAAAGAGTATGCAAAGTAGCATTAAGAAAGAGAAATTATAAATGATACAGAATTTCACTAAACAAAATAATATGAATTTCACAGTGTTTATTGTATTGTACAGTGTTGTCTTCAAATTAGTTGTTCATATTACCAGGTAAATACATGTAAAATTGGAAGAAGAAAAACAGAATGAGGCAAAAAGGAAGAAAAAGGAAAAAGAATTGAAAAAAGAAGACAAAACAAGTTAAGGATTAAATGGTCCTTTCCAGCAGAAATCTACCAGCAGAAATCCACTATACATCCAAAACATCTTGCTTACGTAGATAGATCTCTTTCTCCCACTTGTCCTTCTCCACTCAGTAATTAATTCCTTTTGAATGAATTTATTTTCTTTTCCCAGTCTACTACATCCTCCACATTTTATTTTCTCTCTCAAGTTCTCACACTAAATAAATAATATGATGTTTGCACATGTGAGCTTTAATTCACTTAGAAGTGTGGTCTCTCTAGTTGTGTCCAGTTACCAATAAAAGCCTCAAATTTATCCTACTTTATAGCCTAGCAACACTTCATTGGGTAAAAATACTGGATTTTCTTCATCCGTTTCTCAGTTGATGGGCATTTGGGTTGCTTTAAAGACATAGCTATGACAAACTGCACTGCTATAAACATGGGTGCACATATATTACTCTGTTATGACATATTCAATTCTGGAAAAATACTCAGTAGGGGAATCACTTGTTTGAATGTGCCCTCCAATCCTAGCTTTTTGGAGGAATCTGCACACTGATATCCATAGCAGTTGTAGCAATCTACACTCCCACCAACAGTGGAGAAGTGTCCATTTTCCCCCACAGCCCACCCAGCATTTGTTATTGTCTAACTTCTTGATGGTAGCCACTCTTTCTGGTGTGATGAATTCTTAGTCATTTTACTTTGCATTTCTCAAATGACATGTCCCGTGGAACATTTTTTTCATGTTCATTTTGTTTCATCCTTTAAAAAATAAACTGTATATTCATCAGAGATACCTGCTGTTGGATTGGGTTTGGGCAGCTGGATTGATTTAATCCTTTGTATGTTCTAGATAGAAGGCCTTTGTCAGAGGGACAGTCAGCTATAGTTATTTGCTAGTTCATGGATTTTCTTTGTACTCTTTTGGTAATTTCTTTGAAGTGCAAAAACTTTTGAAAAAGATGAGACCCCATACTATAAGTACTTTCTATATAATTTGATTTTTGTTCATTACCTCTCTACCTACATATATGTCTTTAATATTTATACCTCGAATACCCAGGATATTTAGTATTTTAGAGTTTAAATCTTTGATCCATTTTGACTATAGTTTATTGCATGATGTTAGGCATGGTTTAATTTTAGCCTTCTGCATGTGAAAAGTCAGTTTTTCCAGCAGCATTTATTAAAGAGGCTATTATTTTCCAGTGATTATGTTTGGCACCTTTATCAGGTGGCTGAGTGTGTTTGTAGTTGTGTCTGCATCCCCTAATCTGTTCCACTGAGACTCACGTCTTTGTCTTTGCCAGTACTATGTCAATTTTTTTGTCTTTGTTGTTTGTTTTTGGTTTTGTTTTTGTACAAGGTCTCACTACTGACTCGTAGTGCTTCTCCTGCTTGTACCTACCAAGTCCTGGGATTACAGGCATGCAGAACCAAGCCCAGACTCCATCACTGGCTCAGCACGCTCCAGAGTGGATCCAGCATGGCAGGCAGGACCAGAAACCAAACCCTGGCCCCTGTGCTTCCCTAAGCACGCTCTTAACCCACAGAGGTATACCGCCGGCCGCACCATGCTAATTTTTTCACAGTAATTCCAGTCTTCACTTTCAGGCCAGAGATTGTAATCCTTCTACCATTTCTTTGTAGCCCAGGATTGCTTTTGATATTCGGAGTCTCTTCTGGTTCCAGATGAATTTCAGTAATTTTTTTCTAGCTCTGAGAGGTGCAATTGCGGTATTTTAAGTGGGTTTGAATTGGTTCTGTATAACAATTTTGGGAGTGTGGCCATTTTCACAGTGTTGGTTGTTCCTATTCAGGAGCAAGGAAAGGCTTTCCATTTTCTCAAGTTCTTTCAATCTCTTTACCAGAGTACTATAATTTTCAGTGTATAAATACATTATTTTCCTTGTAAAATTGATTCCTCTGTATTTCGTTTTTTCTTTCTTTCTTTCTTTCTTTCTTTCTCTCTTTCTTTTTTTTTTTGATGCTATTGTGAAAGGCATAGCTTCCCTAAATTTCTCAGTACATTCATTGTCTATGCATGAAAATGATAATGATTTTTGAGTGCTGCCTTTGTATCCGGCTGTGTTATTGAATTTTGTTATTAAATCTACAAGTCTCTTGGAGATTTGGGGGTTGTCTATGTACAGTATCATGTCATCTGCAAATAATAACTTCACTTCTTTTCCAGTCATTGTTCCTGTATTTCTCTCTCTTGTCTAATTGTTTTGGCTAATGTTTCCAGAAATGCTTTGAATAGGAATGGAGACAGTGGACATCCTTGACTTTTTCCTGATTTTTAAGTGAAATATTTTAGATTTTGCCCATTTAGCATTTTGTTGGCCATTAGTTTATAATAGACAGTTTTTATCAGGATAAGAGATATAGACCAGCTATTCCAATTTTCTGAAGGATTTTTACTAGGAATGAATATGGGAAATTTTAAGAGCTTTCTCTTCATCTATTGCAATGATTGCTTTTGTGTGTGTTTGGTTCTTTCATGTGGTATATAACATTATATATAGGTTCGCACATGTTGAACCATTCCTACATTCCTTGGATGAATTTTACTTGTTTGTGATGCACAATCTTCTTGATAATTTACTGCATGGTTTTCTAGTATTTTTTGGTGGGGTAGGAGATTCCTAGTATTTTACTGAACATTTTTGCATCTATGTTCATTAGGGAAATTCACTTGTAGTTTTCTTTTTTAGTTAGCTCTTTCTCTGGTTTTGGTATTAGAATAATGCTTGCCTTCAGAAATTAGTTTGGGAGAATTGTTTCCTTTTCAATTTCATCAATCAGCTTGAGAGAAGTTGGGATTAAATCTTTTGTAAATTTTTTGTAGAATTCAACTATGAATCCATAAGGATCTTGACATTTAATTATTGGTAAGTTTTAATTACATTTTAAATTTCATTGGCTTATTCAGTGTTTGTATATATTCTTAATTCAGCTTTTGTATTTCATAACTTTCATAGGAAACTTTCTATTTCCTCTGTGTTATCGACCCTTTGAGAGTAAAGATTTTGGAAGTTAAATAGATCTATCTATCTATCTATCTATCTATCTATCTATCTATCTATCTATCTATCTAACTATCTATCTATCTATTTGCAAAACTGGGGATTGAACTGAGGTCCTTATATTTGCCAAGCAAACACTTATTCTACTGAGCTATCTCCGCAGCCCCAAATGTGTTTTTATATACAGTATACTGTTGAATATTTTGCCTTAATCCAGTCTACCAGTTTGTTTCTTTTGATTATTGAATTTAGGCCCCTTACATTGATGGTTATAACTTATTGGCTTATCTTTGACATGTTAGTATTTTTCTATGGGTTCTATACTTCTTTTTAATTACTTTCCCTGTTCAATTGTTCCTCTCAAGTTATTGTTCTTTCCACCTCATTCTAGGATATCTGACAGTAGTCCTTGGGTGGTTGGACGGGCATGAATTTTTTCAGTTGTTCCTCATCATGGAAGAATCTTATCTCACAGTGGCATTTGATAGATAATTTTACAAGGTACATCAATCCGGCTTTGAAGATGTTCTCTTCCAGTATCTAAAATATTTCATTCTAAGCCCCTCTTGACTTTATAGTTTTTACTCAGGAATCTGTCATTATTCTGTTCTTGTAGGTGATCTGTTTCTTCCAACAGCTTTTAAAATTCTATCCTTTTGTTGAATTTCTGGGATCTTGATTATGATGTGTCTCGTTGAAGATTTATTTTCATTATGGTTATTTGGACTTCCATGTGCCTTGCTAACTATATGTTTGATTTTTTTCTCATATTTGGGAAATTTCCTTCAATTACTTCTGCAAAGAGTTTTTTTAGGTCACTTGGGCTTATTTCTGCTGTTATGTTGGTACCTATTCTTATATTGTCCTCGTTGCTTCATGCTGTTGGTCAGGATTGTTATTTCTCTGGTTCCTTATTAGTTTTAAGATGTCTTTCCTTTCATGTTCTTTAGCTGCTCTGTTTTTGTTGTCTGAAAATCTATCTTCAGTTTTGTTCAAGCAGTTTTGCCAAATTTCAATGAAGTTCTTAGTTTCATGGATTTGTGTTTGAATTTGCTTCATTCATTCTAATTCTTTCCTGTTGTTCATTCAGTGTTTCCATCATTTTTCTGGTCTCCTCTATTTTGTTAATGTTTTTAGTATAGGATCTACAGGATCTTACCACATAGATTGAACTCACAGTGATCCTCTTGCCTCTCAAGCACTGGAATTAGAAGAATGCATTTCCATGCCCAGACACAGTCACCATTTCAGCGGGGCCCACACAGCTTGTGCTGTTAAGGATAGAACCTTGGTCCCTGATCTCTGCCTAATCAGGAGCTATCTGGCTGGCCTAATTCTCCTCTATCTTCGTACCTATGTTTTGTTTAGCTATGCAGAGCAATTCTTTGACAATTTCTGTCAATTTTTATGACATTATTTGTGATAGCATTTCTTTGTAGTCTGAAGGAATTGTTTCTTTACTTCAGTTGCTATCATTTCAGAAATCTCAAGTGTGTAACTTCCACATTCTTCTGTGCCCTTGATTTTAGACTTGTTCTGGGTAGACTGGAGGATTAAGATTGCCTCTTGCATTTTTGAAGGTTTCAGAGCTCATCTAGCTCAACAGAAAGAATCGTGGTGGAACATGGCTCAGTAAGGATGCCACCACATTGGTAGGGCATGGCATGACTCACAAGGCTCTCACTAATGTTGTGGGCAAATTGGTGGTGCTTATCAAGGATTCTGGGCAGGGGGTGGGTTTGGGCCTATTTTACGAGGATCTCTAGGCTGCCAAGCATCCACCTAGCTTCTCAGATGATTGGATTGTTTCTCAGCACAACTACTGGACTCATGTGCTGGATCCCATAGGTCACAGCTCACCAAAAATCAAGGGAGCCACCATGTGCATCTACCTAAGTCCTCAAATGGTGAGAGCAAGCACAAAACATTAAATTTTTAAATAATACATTATTTAGTTGCTACCCAGTAATTTATTTGTAGCCTTGTTATGTCTCCATATCACTAAAATGATTTGTGATACCTACCAAAGTTTTCCTTTGCATGAAATAGTTCAGAAACAGTGTATCATGTCTGAGACTTCTGATTCTTTTAAGCAATTTGGCTTAACTATTGATATATAGGAAGAGATTATCTTAATACACTGAGAACATCAGGGTGCATTTGTTTCCTGAGAATTGTCATGATAATGGCTTCACAACAGGCACAAGTTAACAAACATACAATAGGGAAAGCAAAAGAATATCTCATTATACATTACATATTCCCAAGTATATGAAAGGAAAAAAGTTATTATTTACATTAGATATAATTTGTAGTCTTGCTTTAAGCAATGAGCATTAAGTTGATCCTATTTATTAACATATTTTACATCATCCATTATCTTATATTTTTGTAAAGCAATTCATGTTCTACATTATAAAATTTTAGTAAATATGGTGCTTCTAAGCTTTTTAAGAAAATGAAGAAGAATAAAAAGTGATTAACCATATAAAAGACACTTATGAAATAATTTTCGTTAGAAAATGTTTAAATGTGCATATATTGATGTAATAATTCAGGGCAATGCAAACTTTTGTATAAAATTGAGTGTTAATGTATGGGATTATTTTCTTATATGGTAAAGACAAACAAGTAGAAATATTTTAATGTTAAGTTACTATGAAACCAATCAATTCTGATTGCCCATGAATTTAACAGAGATGCAGTTCTCATTGTTTTGGTTTCATAATAATAACTTTGGTGTCATAGTTGGCAATGCATTTAACTTACACCTCTACTTCTCTTCCTTTTAGATCTCATCTTTGGTAAACAAATTATTTAAGATTATTACTTAATGGTAAATTACTTCATATTTCATAATGTGTCTGAGGACAGTTTTAGTCTTTGGCATAAGGAAGGACACCTATGGAAATCAATGTTGAGAGTCCTAAACACCTAGAGTGCTCACACTACAGAACTCATGTGACTTAGCCTTTCATAGTAACTTCCAGAAGAATGAAAAGCCTCATGTCACAACATTATTTGTACACCTATGTTTTTAACAGCATAATTTATAGAAGCAGTAACTTGAAAATAACTCAAACTCTGTCAACCAAGGAATGGATTTTTTTAAAAAAAGATACACTTTATTTTTTGCAATGAAATACTACTCATCTATAAAGAAGGACAAACTAGAGACATTTCTATCTAAGTGGGTAGATCTTGGGACCATGCTTTTAGTGAAATGAATTGGATAGAAATGCAAAAATCACATTATCTCTGTGGTGTGGAAAACTATGTTTGAATAAGCACCAATGTAAAATAGATATTGTGAAATAGGAAGAAATTGTTCAAAACCAAGGGGAGGTAGGGAGGAGGGAATTAGAAATGAAGAAAGGGAAAATAAAAAGTAGAAATGAAGGATAAATTAGAAACAAAAATTTGTAAATAAGGAGGAAGAAACGGCTCAAAATAGAGTAGAGGAGAGAAATAAAGAAGAATCAGGATATATCATGTATAGGTACAAATTCTCTATAACAAATGGGATGATTATACATATTTAATGTGTACCAATAAGTTTGATAATTTAAAAATCTAATAAAATAGGCTATGAGAGATATAAGAATCTCTCATTTGATACAATAGAGTGCTTGCTTCAGCAAATCATATGCTAAAATTGTATGCAATCCTAATATGTGATAGCTTATATATTTGACTATGTATAATATATTTTTTATGTCTAAATTAGTAGAATAAATCAGGGTAAAAAATTCTTACTATAGGATTATAATCTAAGTGGAGCTGGGGAGATAGCTCTGTAACACAGGTGCCCTCCTGGCAAGTGCAAGGTCATGAGTTTGAACCCCAGTCCTGAAAAAAATAAATAAATAAAAAATAAAAAAAGGATTATAATCTGAGCCTCCTTATATCAGACCCCATCATTTATGTTAGTAATTCTTAATAATTTTCTAAAAAATGTCATTTTGATATGAATAATATGAAATATGAAATAATTTACCATTAAGTAATAATCATAAATAATTGGATTATCAAAGATGACATCTGAAAAAAAAGAGAATCAGGGCTTCAAGCTAAGTGCATTTCCAACCATGAAACCAAAGTAAAAACATTTTAAAAGGTGAAGGAGATAGAAATGCAGCTTAAACGATACAACCAATAGTCTTGCTCCAGGTCACTAGCTAGAATAGCTTGAACACAGCCTGAGATAGGAGGCTGCAGTCTGGTAGGAGGCAAATTTGGGCTAGATAAAGGCAAATGAAAAGGAGAGAGTATTCTTGGGGAGACATATGCTCTCTAGGAGGCCAGTTCTACTCAGCAGCTTCATTTCTGTTACCATTAGTTTTTCTCTAGTAAGAGGCATTACTCTGTTTTGAAAACCCAATTTTAAACAGGATGTGTGTGTGTGCGCACGTGCGTGCAAGAATTTGTGTTAGAACCAAGTGAATTTTACATCGTATGGCATTAAATAGACATTGACTTAAATTTAAGCTCATCATCCAAATAACTACATTTCCTGATCTGAAAAGGGGAGATACATATTTGAGTTGTGTAGATATCAAATTAAACAACATATGGAAAACTCTTTCTTGCATTACTGTTGCATGGTAATTATTCAATACATGTTAAATATTTTATATAAATATTATGAACAATGAAAGAAAGATTCTGTGTTCTAAACTATTAGCCACCTTTCCCCCAAATTTGGGGGGGCTGGAAGATTTTTAGTCTCCCTGGTGATACGAGTTGTAGGTAACAGATAAGCCAAAGCTTATCTGTTAACTGACTTAAAGCCAGTTCTGCAAAAGCATGTATGCTAACAATAAAACATAGAAATAGCATCATGATACAAAAACATACTGCCATCTGTTTTCTCTTGTTAAAAACACCATCCAGCAAAGCAAATGTTATCTATACCAAAAGAAGTCTGTTATGAATTAAAAAGCCTAGCAAATAACTCAAAATTCTCATATTTTATTTTTGGTTCATGAAAACGTAGGAGCTTTTAACAAATACAGCATATTACTAACAAAAATATTATTTATTTTTTATTTTTTTATGTATTTAGTATGGGGTCCTTAGGACCTCACCACACAGATCAGACTCATAGTGATCTTGTTTTCAGTCTCCCAAGTGCTGGGAATATAGGCATGTGTCACCAGGACTAGGCTCAGTTGCCCTCTCAGTGCACATCATTTGTGAGGCCAGCGCAGAACGCTGGGGATTGCACCCTGCCCCTTCATGTACATAAGCAGATACTTCAGTCTACTAAGCTATCTGACAAGCCTAAAATATTTATGTTAAAAATAATGGAAAATTCAGAATAAAAAATATGTAGGAGAAAATATTCCCCAAATTTCAAACAAGAAACTTTAAAAAAATTATAATGTATCTTGTCAGTTATATATTGTTATTGAAGTAGTTTGGGATAGACAAAACATACAAAAATCATCACGTTAGGAAATAACACAGCATAAGATACAGAATGACGTAAAGTGAGGTTTGACAAATTTCCAAAGTTATTACGAATATAAACATTTCAAAATTGGAGACAGGTCCGGAGAGATAGCTCAGCAGTATAAGTGCTTGCTTGGCAAGAGCAGGATCCTGAGTTCAATCCCAGGTACCAAAAAAAAAAAAAGCGTGGGGGGGGCAGTGAGGAGGCAAATGTGTAAGAACATATACTGAATAAAGTTTTCTGGAGAACAAATTTTAACATATAATGAGGAATCTTGAAGATCAGAATAAAACTATCATGCAAAAGCAAAATAGAAAAATACAGATAGAAGCAGACAATGATCTAGTCTTCAGGAAGGAGCAGAAAGAAAAGGAGAAGAGAAAGTAAGGAGAAAGAATGGCAAAATAGAGAACACATGAACTGTAAATAGTATTGTGTACCATAACTCATGAAACTTTCTAGAATCAAAAGGCAGTGTGGGGCCAAATAGCTCAGCCAACTGAAACGCTTGCTTAGGCAGACACAGGGACTGGGATTCATTCCCTGGTGTACCTGCTGGATCTGCCTCCAGGTCATGCTGAGATGGTGACTGAGACTGGGTGTGGTGGTGCATGCCTGTAATCCCATTGCTTGGGAAGCTGAAAACAGGAGACTCACTATGAGTCTGATCTGTGTAGTAAGGCCTTATAGACCCTGTACTAAATACAATTTTAAAAAGACAATATACATCTTAATATTTCAAATTAAATTCTTTTTGTGGATGTATTGACCTAAATCATTCATTTGAGCCTTTTCTAACATAAAAGTAAATGTCTTAAAGACAAAACATAAAAAGAGATTAAATAGTGAACAAATAAAAATCACTAACACATAAAATCGATTACTTTGATGTGAAACTTTTTGGTAACAATATTAAAATCATACAATAGTAGGACTTCCTATTAGCAAACATAGGGATGTTTGAATCAAAGATGTACACTGCTTCAACTGCTTTTCAAGTATTAAGAAGTGGTATGTATAACCTGTTCTCTAAGATGAATGTAGTTACGTATCAAAGACAAGTGACAAAGTGTATGGGATTCGGGAAAACTTTTAAACATTTAAAAGTTATGTCATAGCCTAATTGTTAACTTCTTTTTGAAATCTACATGAATGTAGATTTTGTACTAGTAAGAATACATGGGAAGATGCAAATAACATGAGTAAGAGCTTTAGATATGTAACTAGTTATGGACAACTAGTAATGCAGGTTGAGGAAATAGCGACAAGTGAGATTTACATTTCAAATAAAATACTATAAACTTAAAATGGAAGAAATTTCAAAGTTTTCATTGAGGTTCCTGTCTACTACCTACATAGTATGAAATAAAATAGTTGTTCATAATTAGACTTAGGAGATAATAGTGCTAGAATGTCAGTGTAAGTTTATTCTTTTTTTAATGCTATTTTTCCAATAATTTTTATGGAATCATAAAAATGGTATGTAAACAATTAACATTTGGAAAGTATCAATATTCATCATCACTTTGACAGGAGAAATGCCTGATGAAGAACATTCATAAGGTGTTTTTGAACAAAATACAAGTCCAGAGATGACATAATATTTCTATTTATCTTTATAAATCATTTGACTATAGGATGTAGAATTTTACTGAGCCTTGAGAGAAATGTCACCTTTCTGTTTTCTGACAGCGACCTTCTAGTGTAGATCATATTTGATAACAGTTTTTCTACAATGATATTATATATGTGAGCAATTCTTAATGGGCAATAGTTTTAAGCAAAATATTAGATGTATTAAATACTTGATATAGCACTGCCTTAAATCTGCACATCAGAATCTGATAAGGTATGGAGGAAAACTGACAAACGTTTGACTTGAATACTCTTGTGGCAAGATAAGTAGGTGCCGTGCCTCAAAATAAATGGCTTTTGTAAGGAATATGACCACAGGATTTCTCCTCACAACCGAAGCTATACCGGAAGTAGACAGCACAGGATTACAATTCTTCACAATGCTTATTTTAAATCTGTTTGTGATCTATGAGTGGATAGAGATAATATTCAGGAAAAGATATTCGCCATAATATTAGGCATCACATAGAAAGCAAGTAAAATGCCTTTAATCAGTAAAAACCCAATAGCGACAAACACAAAGACAAATAATAAAATTTATTTCACCAAAAAAGAACATTTTCAAGATACTAAAAGGTTTTAAATATTTTAGAGAATAATTTAAAAACAGTTCACATAGTTTTTTTTTCTCAATTTGTCCAAAATAACACTGTGGATGTCTAGCTAAACTATACCTACAGCTTATATTTTTCCTAGTAACTCATTTCCTAAGTTCTGAATAAATACTTGCTGTTTCTTACTATTTGCATTACTCTACTAATTTGCTTCATTATATTTGTTTTTTATTTTATTTATTTATTTTTTATTTTTATTTTTATTTTTTTCTTGTTTCAGAACCTTTGTTTGTTCATTCACTCATTTTTATGGCCGGCTCACCCTGCCCCGAGGGCAGGGCTGGCACAGCATGTGGTCGCGGGGGGATCCAACCACAGTCCCTGAAGCCACCCAAGGTTTCCCAAGCAGGGGCTTTAGACCACTGAGCCATCCCACCGGGCCAGCTTCGTTATATTTGGGTCACTAAATTAGTACTTTAAGTTTAGTATACAGGACTGTTTCATATCTCATAGATGAATTCCCAACAGTTGTTTTTCTTTTAAATATTTCATTAGCTATCATGAGCCAGTTGTTTTTCTAGATGATATCAGAATAATCTTGAAACATTCAAAAATTTCACCAGACTTTTAAATGAAATGAATGCAAAATTGTGTGGAGTTTCATAGATTAACATCTTTACAATATTATCTCATCACTTTCAGGAACACAATATTCTATCCATTTCGTAATGTATCCTCTGATGTCCCTGACAAGAGTCATAAAAGTATGACAGAGAACAGAAAAATGTTTATATCTATATAATGTGACCTGTGAAAAACCCTATCGAGAAACTATTTTTAAACCTATATTCTATGGCGTTTGGTATATGTAAATATATATATTTACAATGTAAATATATAGGAGAAGAGAAGGTAAGGAGAAAGAGTTGCAAAATAGTCAACACATAGACTGAAAATAGTATTGTGGATCATAGTTCATTTGCCTAGATAAAGTGTAATATCACTATTAGTTTTAGCCAGTCAGACATAAGTAAAATTAATTCATGAGATCCAAGAGGAAGCAAAGATGAGCTGTCACATACACATAGTTTGTTCCCTATATATATAGTAGATCTACTAGATTTATATTTGCAAATTATTATTAATATTTGAGTTTTATATAGTATTGTCATTAGCATTTCATTCTTAAAGTATTTCTGGGTAGTATTTATAAAAGCTGGTGTTGATATATTCTTCATTAAGACACTTATCAGAAATGTTAGCTTATATGAAATGCTGTTGAGTAGTGCTATATGATGTGATTATGGGTATTGAACTGACCTAGATAAAAATTCTTTCTATGTCCTCTATGTAACCTAGGACAAAGGAATTATCTTTTGGGGATCCAAAGGGTGAAATAGTTTATAATCCATCGTGTCATCCACTTAGCAGTCAAGAATGCCATTTAGATTCGATTACATACAGCATTTTTTATCAAGAGGTTACATAGATGAAAATTTGAAAAAGAAAGAATACTATCCTTTTTCTACCTGGTCATTAATAAGACAGTCTTAAGTTCACTGATAAAATTTGGCAATTTATATTTTTCCATTGTTTTGTGAATCAAGTTGTCATATTCTTTTACTATACTTCTGGAGTAATTGTATTAACATTTTGATGAAAATTGTGTGTTCAACTTGTTAGAGGTTAATAGCAATATATTATTCTTTCATATGATGTATTTAAAATATTTAGAGCAGTGGAATACACATTTTAATGTTAAAAATATCCAATACTTCCTAAGTTCTGTGAAACATTCCTCTGTTGGTCATATGTCTTTGGTATAGTTTTGTACAGAAATGTATTTAATCTTTATGATTTTACACACTTGTCTAGATTTCTTAACTCTACTTTAGTAATTTTAATATCTGATATCTATTTATCATGAAATATCAATTCTTAGAATGGTTACTCTTTATGTTGAATAAACATCATCTTTTAATTTCTTCATAAGTATTCAGTTGTTGCTTAGTGTGCTTTTCACAGTTAGTAGAAGTTATGATACTTCACTGTACTTGGTGACATATGCGCCATTGGTTTTGGTGCTAGTCATGACCACACTATTTGTTTTGGCCAGTCAGATATAAGTAAACTTAATTCATGAGATCCAAAAGAAAGCAAAGAGAAGCTATCACATATACATAATTTATTCCCTGTGGTGCTCTTCGCAGTGGTTCACTGGCATCTGAAATGAATTTATCAGTCCAAGTGAAATATTTGTCTGACTCTGGGGCCTTGTGTGAAAATGTCATCTTTTATATTGAGAAGACAAAGAAAAACAGAGATAGAAAAGACGAAAAGTGACACAGTATCAAAATGAGATGTTAGAAAATTAGTAATGGTTATTATATCACATAGAATTATCTTTAAAGTAGTTACACAGATTAGCAGGTACAAGTATGGAAAATTAATCAAACAATAAAAGCACTAATGTTTCATTTCAATGAACCCATCGAGATTAGTAGCATAATTATCTTAGCGAATATAGATAGATATAGATATAAATATAACTATAGATATAGACATATAGATAGATATAGATATAGATGATATCGATAGATATGATATAGATATAGATAATTTTCCCTGTTTCTTCTTTTCTTTTTCCTCATCCCAGTTGTTCTTTCCTTTTGAGTATTTTCTTTCACTTTCACTATATCGACTGTAACTTTTGGATCTACTTTACTCTTTCAGTTTCTTATACTTGGGAGACAATAAAATGAAAATGTTATTGAGGCCCAGCAAGACAGCTCAGCAGACTAAAGCACCTGCTTAGGCGAGCTTAGGGACCGTGGTTCAATCGCCAGCACTATATGTTGCCCCAGCCCTGCCTCTAGGGTGCGCTAACCTTGCCACAGAATCCAGGTGCTAGGGGTGCATGCCTGTAATCCCAGCGTGGAAGAGGTTGAAAATAGGAGAATCACTATGAGTCCAAGCTGCATAGTGAGACCCTGTAACAAACAAATACATTTATAAATAAATAAATAAATAAAACGTTACTGAAAATACATGAATACTGATATAAAGTATATTTTAATGTCAGAAATAACTTCAAACTCATTATCAGTTAAATCCTTAGGAAGTTGACCAAACAACAAATAAATAGTGGTGGCCCTAGTTCTGTTATCCTAGGCACTGGCTTCCTAAGTACTACTGAAAATATACATTGTCATTTTGAAATAGTCATTAATGTGGAAAACATAACAAGGAGAAATCACATTATCAATAGTTTACTAGTTATTAATGCCAAGATACTGTGGGGTTGCATCAGCAGGCATATCTAATACATGTAGTCTGCAATCTCATTATATGAGGTTGACTTTGCGGGATATTTAAAGTAATCTAAATATGTAATATGCACTTGGTTTTCACAAAAAATTCAAGATGTAGTCATTCCAAAACAGATTTGTGACATCAACTATAAAAAAAAAAATTAACAGAAGAATTTAGTGAGCTAATTTTTTTACAAAACAATAATCTGAAACATAGATAAATAAGTGAACATCATCAGTATAATTTATAAATATATAGTAGTGTTAAATACAATAGATGGGAGGACACGTCACTTGGTACCACAAATAAATATTTACTTGACTCAGTGAAGCAAAATATCTTGCTGAGCATAAGCACTTAGAAGTCTAAATGTAGATTTTGTACATATGTACCATTATATCCTGCACCATCTGCCCTCAAGTAATAAAAATGGAATATAAAAGTAAAGAACTAGTTGAGAAAGTATATGACTATTACTGAAAATTGATCTCTATATGATGTATTTTGTCCCAGAATTCAAACTCAGGACCTTAAGCTTGCCACGGAGGCACTCATGCCTCTCAGACATATCCCTAGTACCTGAAAATTGAATTCTATAAGGTCAGCTATAGAATTGTTTTTCAAATGTTAATAAGAAAATGGTTAAGTTTTTGGATATATGTGTAGTTCCTGACACCTAAGGAGTGATGTCTACTCAAGTTGGAGTCAGAGCAGAAGAGTGCTAATGCCAAGAAAGCAGAGTGTCTCAAAGATAGGCTGTTGTGCCAGCTCATGCAGAGATGGTCCTAATGGGGCAAAATCATGGAAGCTCCCTGGGGGATGATCAGTTCACACTTTAGTCAGGAAAACTGTGCTCGTGTTTTGCTTGCCTGCCTTCCTACTTAGAACAACCACCTGTGCTCAGCTCAACAGAACTCTACACCTTCATTGTGCCTCAGTAAATAGGGGGGTATGAAGCGGTCCCCTCTATCCCCGCCAAGTCCCCTGACCACAGACAAAGATACTCTTTGTCCTGTCCGTATTTGTCTCTCTGACTGGGTTTACTGGCCCAAACCAGGCAGACGCAGGGTAAGAATAGAAAATGCAGTAGTCATAAGGAAGACCGAAGAGCATGGTGAGTGTTGCTGCTGAGCATAGCCCAGTGGAAGGGCAAGGATCGCCAGTGTGGCAAGCAGCATGGCAATCTTCAGGCACGCTGTGTGGCAACGTGCACCTGTGAAACTATTCCAAATCATTGTAACAGCAGTTTTGAACTGAAGGTGAGTGAGTACAAAACTTGTTCCATACATTTTAACTGTTGAACAAAAGCAGAATTAGTTTCTATGGTCTTGTAAACTATGCTACTTCAGATTTAGTTTTGTAAAAACATGAAACTAGACTGTGAATGTTGTCTTGAGGTTATGTTGCAGACTTTTAAGTGTAAGTCACCCAGTTTTTCTTATGTGAAATAGTGTGCTTTTCAAGATTCAATATCAAGGTGATTCGATTGCATTTTTTTTAGCTTAATGGAGTTTATACCCAGGAACACTACAATGAACTCTGATATTGTAAGCCTTATTAGAACATTCCAAAAATGATGTGCATAAGAAGCGAGCCAAGAAATGGCCAAATGGTTGTGACTTTGCTTTATCACACATCACGCTGGTAGGAAATTTTCCATTAAAAGCCTTACAGTGTGCTCATCTACTTCATTAACAGGATCTGACATTGCTGATCTTTCTGCCTCTTCTGTAAAGTCAAGATGACAAGGAAAGGTAAACATTTTAAATGGATTCAGCATTCCCAGGCAGCCTTGACATAACAACAGAAAAAGGAAAAAGACTTCCAGAACTTCTTCAGAAATGTTCAAGAACAATTAGGTAAGTGTTTTGAAAGCTAGGGTCAGCATCTTCAGGGGAATAGTGTCAGTTTGACTTTTACTGTAATGTGTTTTAAGTGTAAAAATTCACGATGGATAATATTTTGATCACAATGGATAACACATCATCTAATATTTCTAAGTAAAAAAATCAAGAGTTAATTTTTATGAATAATTTTAGTTATAAATTCAGTTGGAAACTTGTGATTCAGTACTTCAAAAGTATCATATGTACAGAGTTGAGGTTTTCATATGGTAGCTGGGATCAGAGCTGAATATACTATTTGTAGGTAGGAGTTGGTTGAAGGAAATGGGACTTCCTCTCTCGATCTTGCTCTTGCTCTCACTCTGGCTCTCCCTCTCCCTCTCCTTCTTCCTCTGTCTCTCTGTCTCTCTGTCTCTGTCTCTGTCTCTCTGTCTCTGTCTCTCTCTCTCTCTCTCTCTCTCTCTCTCTCTCAGATACGAGGCTGCTATGGAGCCAAGAGTTTTCTTCCAAATTTTCAAAATCCTACTTTTGCCTTGGAACTACATAACTATTGGCAGAATCTTCACATGACAAAGTCTTCAGCCTATCTGTATATCTATGTACTCAGTTACATATCTTAGGAATTCTACCTTTAGTAATTTGAAGTGTCCTCAAGTTATAGTAATTATTATACTTAAATTGTCTAAGATGCTGATTTAAATATAATTTTCATATAAAAATTAGGGATATTCAAGATATTCAAGTAGTTTCTTCAGATATCAAGTCATAGAGCAAATAAATATCACCTACTGCAATAAGGTTCAAGATATAGACATATTTCTATAATATAAAGTTTGGTGAAAAAAATGGAAAATCAGCTCTCTATCTCCCCCTCTATATAATATTTCAACTAATTAAAATGAACCAGATATAACTATATGATAGATATATGTATCTCATATATGTTTTTCAAAATTTTACTGTGACTTGCTTTTTAGGGCATAGACATGCACTGTACTCAGATATCAGACATCAAATTTCAGTTTATAGTTTCATATGCCCAAATGACTCAAAATTCACAAAATTGATAATGATTTTCAATAACTTACTTCAATTTTTCAAATATATATTAATGTTGAAAGGAGTTTAAAGTAAAAATTCTAATATTCTCTATTATTTTATCATTAATATTTTGCTAAATGTGCTTTATCAGAAGAGCACAAGTTACAGAGTACACTATTCATCTTGCCTATAGATCTTTTCTAAATAAATATATAGGTATATCATATTCTAAATTTGTTGCTATGTGTATTGCTAGTGAGAAAATTGCACTTTAAAGTCTAAAGCCAGGGTTTAAATTTCAGGTTAATCTTAGTCGACAGACTCAATGTGGTAAATCATAACACTCAATTGGAAAGAGAATACATGAGAGGCTGTAATACTCCACTGTGTTGCATTTATGGTATTGAGGTAAACATAGAAGATCCAGAAAGGAAAGCAACAGAACATCTGAGGCTCATCACCGGTGTTTATCAGATCAGACATTTAACATTCTTTCAACAAGGAGAATATGAATCCAATGGAATACTTAGCAACATAAAATGTTGTGCACTCACACCAGGTATGTTCACCAAGACAATTACCTGAGGCTCCCTAGGCTCTGCTTATCAAAGAAACACAAATAAGTGCAATCAAATATTTAAAGAGAAGTGAGGAATGATTGAAAAAGGGATCGGTAGACAAAAATTCAGGAAAGTGGAGAGGGTCACAGTTTAATGACAGCGGATGGCGTATACACAAAAGGTGTCTGTGAGTGAGACACTCCACACTCACTGGAAGGTAGAATGCATGTAGATCTGAAATACCTATTATCATTGTGGAGACAAAATGGCGTGTGGGAATCTGGTATTGATGTAAGTTAAACATGAAATCTCTTAAGAAATGCAAAACTGATCAAAACCCTCTACAACTAATTTTATTTTCTGCTGTCAGGGAAACTTTGAGACTGTAAAATATATACATGCATTAGGCCTGACAGGTTATATCCACAGAAAAAATATTTGTAAAATATATAATTAGCTACATTTTTATGATGTGTTTCAGAATATTGTAAACAATAATATACTTGTTTGGAACACTGGTATGAAATGTTTTACATGAGCTTTGTCTGAAGTTTTGCCTCTGCCCCCAAGCTTAATGACCTTTGTTCCAAATCAAGTTGTCGGGTTATAGCGGGTTGTTAAGTAATATGCCCTTATGCTTGACTTAAAACTCAAGGAACAGCACTACTTCATGGGCTATTATTCAGAAAAAGTGAAACAGACTGTATGATAAGGATTCTTTTAAGGAAAATCTATGAATATTTATTTATTGAAAGTTTCCAAGGTCATAGCATAAGCAAATATATAGACAAGGAAGGTGGTGGCTCAAATAATATCAATGTGTTTATCTAAATATATGTGATATTATTTTTTGTCTTCAGAATCATGAAATGTCTCCTAAGATAGTATTGTTAGTTAATTTAAGACAAGGGGTCACATATAACGTCTATTTTCTTGTGCCCTAAAATAGCCTAAATTAAATATGTAAATTTTTCAATCCTCAAAACAAATGACAAAAATACATTAAAAATCTTTTATAGGAGGTTAAGTACATTATCTTTTTATTTCATTTGATCACAAGAGTTACTGTGAATCATTTCAAAATAAGGCATATTATATCTGTTAGAATCTCAACTGGAGTGCTCCAGAGACAATTATTTTTCAGTAACTTATATGAACAGATGCTTATGTCCTACTCAAATAATATTTCCACACATATCAGCCTCATCATGTCCCAGTGAACCTTTACTATGATATAGTCTTTCCATAGATCCATTCAAAGTCATTTTAAGTGAGAGACAATTGCTTGGGAAATCATAAGATGACTGAAGTATTTCACCTACGAGTGACATAATATCATACCTCATCCTTATATGGCATGGTCAACTAAACTATGAGGTCTCCAGAACTAACTAAGATGTATAATCTGGCATCAGTGAATGTTGTAACAAAAAGGAAAACTGTGTATTTAGCCAAAAGTAGTAAAAGGATCAGCAAAAAATATTTTAATTTGCCATAAGTATATTAGTTTTATATTGATTTAGGCAATCCACATATCTATATCTATATCTATAGCTATATCTATATATCTGTATATATGTATATACAGAGAGACAGAGAGAGACAACTAAGAAAAAGTAGTTGTATACATTGTCCAATATTCCATAATTATAGGAAATGTTGACTTGAGCCTTTTACAGCTCGACATGCTAATCTAGCTTTACTTTTTATGCCTGGTGTTTAAACTTTTCTGTTGGGTGGTTAAGGGTAAGTTTAAATAAGACCTGTATGTAACGATCATATCTCCCAAGGTCAGGCAAATCCGCTCAAGATTTACCTTGAAACCATGTACAGTGCTTTGTAGATCTGTTGTCAGTGTCAGTCATCTGGATGAGTCACGGCCATTGCTTGACTAGCTTGCTCTCTGTGAAAGCCTGAGGGAATGTTTTCTCTCTAGGTGACTCTCCTTTGGCACACTATGTATCTTCAATTCCTTTCCTGTGTGGCTCCATAATCTCCTGGAACAGAAAATTTGGGACACTACTGAGTTATAGGATATTATAGCACAAGTTCTCTTATGTCTTGAGTCCTCACTGAACTTGAAGAGCTAGAGCCAAAATATTTGCTATCGTTGTAGCCCTTCTTTTTCTCTAATTTTTGGTTTGTAAACTTATGTTCTTAACCCTCCAGAAGAGAAGCTTAGTGATACTATATATTTGCATATTGGACTACTTTCTGAGTAATGGTGTCAATACAAGGAGTGAACAACTTATATGGTGAATGCTTACATTTTTAGTAATTTATTGTATCTGAAAAACTGATGTATATCTGCAATTCCAGCACTCAGGAAGCTGAGTTGCAAGAGCATCACTGAGTTCATGGTCAGCTACAACTGCCTAGAAAACCCTGTCTCAAAAAGCCACACAAAAATGTCAGTAAGGTAAAATACATAGTCTCATTAATTACCATCAATATATTGTGCCTCAATTTCAGTACACTTACTCCATCATTCTTGTCACTTTCTGGAGAAGTTTTGGAAGTTATCTTTCCTGGGTGTCTTTCCAAGGAGTGATCAAAACTATATTTTCAAAAAAAATATATATATGTGTGTTTTTTTCACCACTTTGTATGTGGTAATGTTAGATGCAGTTGTAGGCATATTTCCCAATTGGAGGCCTTGCACCCCATCCATAACGAAGCTGCAAGACTATTACCCAACAGTTGGATGAGGGTTGATATATCACAGATTTTCCATATGCCAATTAATTACTGTAGCCACATTGATTTGTGTCAATTAAAATCTAACCCTTAAAAAGTTTTTGTTAGAAACAATTTCACATGTGAACAAATACACAACAAATAAAAAAAAACATAGCAAAACTCTCTCCCACAGTATTAGGTTAGGGTTTGGCAGTGATAAATATGGAAGAATGTCTGCTTCTGCTGTTTTATCACCATGTTACTATGTCAGTGAGTAAAAGCAAAATTTGTACAAGGATGAGACTTTATGACACTTTCAGTTATGTAAAAGAAGCTATTCCAATACACTATATCTTAGTTAGCTCCCTCATTGCTAAGACAAAGTAATTAACACCCACAGTTTAAAGTAGGAGAGGATTATTTGTGTTTATGGTTACAGTCTACGGTCAATTAGGTCAAAGGTAGGAAAGATCCGGACAAATATGAAGCAGAGGAAGTGTTCTTCAAGTCATCCCAACTAGAAAGCAAAGAGCATAAGGAGGTTCCCAGATGAGTGATGCACCTGTCCTCCTCATGTCTCTGCACACTCACCTCTGCTGAACTGACTCTACCTCCTAGCACCAAATCATGACAGCTCCCCCATAATAAAATGTTCATTCAAAAACATGAGGCAATGAGGGCTATTTTCAAGGTGCACCATGACAAATGGGAGGGATAAAACTAGAAAGAGAGAAGTTCCATAACCCATCAGGGGAACAATAAGCCTATTAACTGTGAAACCCGTGACATCAATGTTCTCTTCTCTCAGTAGTACATTACTTGTGAGTTTTCCTGGCTATCTGCAAATCATAGTCTCAGTTGACTCAAAGCTATTTACAGTAACACAGTTGCTTGCTTGGTTGGGTTTGGATGTCTCTACAGATGCTAATTTGCCGTAATTGCCAGGCTTGGGTCTTTTTCATTTTGGCAAAGGTACAGCAGCACTGGTTTCAGAGAAAGGACACAAAGCGATTTGCTAATGTTGATCCTGGAAAAAAGACAATATAAATAGGATCCGAATGCTTAGAAGAGACCAATGTCAATATTATAGCATGCTAGAAGTTGGAAGTACTGAGGACTGAAATAGGTATTGTTTGAAAACTAATAGAAGATGATTTTCCTGGATGTTCTTAACACGATGATCTGGCTTTAGTAAAAATCATGAGAAATTCATACAAGAACAAGTAAATTTTCAGTAGAAAGTTTTTGTCAATATATGCCTGTATTTTAATTACTAGGATATTACTTTTTCATGGAAAGTGATAATGAAGGGTAATGACCTCATGTCTAGACTTAAGCTTTTAACTTTGCTTTTCTTCACAGGGTTCTAATATGTTTCAAAAGGCAATCAATTACACGACAAAAATGCCTGCATAATCACCCCTGAGACTTTCTGAAATTGCAAGAATTTTTATAAGAATATTACTTTCATAATATCTTTTCATCAGGCACAGAATACTTTTTATTGAGTAATCTATATGAGACTATTGAGAAGGCGTGCTTTTAAATGCAAAGAATTTTCAAATCAAATGCATATTATCTATCTTTAAACATTGTTTTCTAGCTGGGCGTGGTGGTACACGCCTGTAATCCCAGCACTTGGGAGCCTGAGGCAGGAGGATCAATGTGAGTTCGAGACTAGCCTGGGCTACAAAAGTGAGTTCAAAGATAGTCTGAACTGCATAGTGAGACCTGTCTCAAAAAGACAAAAAGAAAACAAAACAAAAAGCATTGTTTTCTAAAAGAATTCTGAATATATCTTCATATTCTTTATGTAAACCCAAATCTAAAAACAAATAATAAATTCAGATGGTAAACCAGAATCAATATGTAAAGAATAGGTACTATTTTAGTAATGTAAAAATATACTATCCAGAAATTATTTTTCTGGTTATCAGAACTTAAATGTATTTGATTCTTCATTTAAAAATAATTTAAAGTGGAATATGTTATTTCTGTGGCAGAAAGCTCATAAATGGCAAATTGAAAATATATTCATTGTAAAGTTAACCTTTAATGTAATGAATGTCACTCTTTATAACAAGAAAAAAATAGAAAACTATCTAAACCCAAGTTGTAAATCTGTAGAATAAATACCTGCCTGGCTTGTATTTATGACTATTGAATAACAAGTTTTATCAAATCAGACAAAGCATGTTTTGACTTTCTGATGGCCTAGGACTATAGAAAAGGTGCAAAGAGGAAATAAAAATGAAATTAACACATCTATTACCTATGTCTTTGAATTTTTCATCTTACTGGTATTTAAGAAAACAAGAATAATGTAAAATATTTAATTTAAAAATCAGACAGCCTGTTTGGCAGGACTCAGCAACACTAAATTAAATAGACAGCTATGCAGCTACATTATAAGACCATGTGCAGTCTTTCAGATTTCCTTTAAAAAAGTTAGATGATGAATCTGAGGAACTCTCTGGAAATTTAAAATTTACTTCATAAAAAATTTCAAGCTGCAAAATAAATCTGGTGAAATAATTATATTGCATTAGGAACTATGGCTAAGGATTACTTGTGTAATTCTGAAGTGTCAAATATAATTAGGCTGCTAAGTTACAAATTTAAAACTGGCTTTGCATCTTTGCTGAATTTCATAAAACTCTAAACTAAACATATTTAATTTTCACTTTACTACGATGAATACTAAGATAAATTTATTCCAAGTTATGCTATGTGGAAAGTTTTAAAGCTATCATGTCCAAACTGAGAAAATTTTATGTGATGAAAATTAGAAAAATATATTCAGGACCTTGTCAGATGACAAAAGTTACATTTTTAGTTATATAGGTCTTGCTTTAAGTTGGTCTTAACCATCCAGGAAAAAAGTGTACAATGAGGTAAAGCTATATTAATATGCTCAGCTGTAAAAGGATCAAGTCAACAAATTTTGACAATTTCCAGTTGTGCTGATAACTCACTACTATTATGAACTATTGGACTATATTGGATTATTTTACTGAACTCAGATATCTACAATTTTAGGTCTAGCATGAAGTATGAAAAAATCCTTTAAAGGCTTCTCCAAATACAGCTTCTCTAATTGCAGTGGGACATTCATCTCTGAGAAAACAAAACAAAAAGAAGGGATATAAATAAAGGACCACATTGGACACACACACACACACACACACACGCACACACACACACACACACACACATGATAGTTAGGATAGATATAAATTGTTTTATCTTAGTTCATTGATTAAGAAGAAAGGTTTTTACTAATATCGTTTTGGGAACACATCACATCTGCTCCTTGTCCTCTGAATAACTACTACAAAGCAATGGATCAATTATTGTGACAGTCCTACTAACCTGTTTTGAAACAGTTCCATTGTTGTTTTTTCTTATTAACATGAATTAAAAAATGAAAAATATATTCAGTTTTCTAACATAGGATATCCTGTATTACGTGAACAATTATGTTTTAACTTTGAAGGGAAATCTTAGAAAGGAAATACATAGCAGTGATTTTTTAAAAATTTATTCATTCATTTATTTTCTTTTAATCCACATATCAAGATTCATTTGAAAACACTACTACATTCATCTCAATGTTCTTTCTTTGGCTTTCAAGTTCAAAGTCTTCATTTTTTTTTTCTTTCTGGTAAGATAATGCCAATTAAAATACACGTACCCATTAACATGGATTTTATTTATAATTTTTGTTTAAGCTTACACAGCTGGTTTTTAAAAATTATGAAGTAATAAAAGTCATTTTAGCCGGGCGTGGTGGCACACACCTGTAATCCCAGCACTTAGGAGGCTGAGGCAGGAGGATCGGTGTGAGTTCAAGACCAGCCTGAGCTACAAAAGTGAGCTCAAGGCCAGCCTGAACTGCATAGCGAGACCCTGTCTCAAAAAGACAAAAAAAAATATCATTTTAGGACACTTTCAGATGGATTTATATTATGTTATATTATACTATACTATACTATACTATATTATACTACGTTATATTATACTATATTATACTATATTATGATAGAGATAGAGTGATAGAGATGGGGATATATCTTAATACCCTTAACAGCACTAAATACTAGTTTAATTTCTATGTCAGGATGGAGTATCCAAATCAGTGATTCCGAATCATGTGATTTTGTCCAAAGGAACACATGAAAATATCTGGAGCCATTTTTGATTATCACAATAAGAGAGGAGACAGTGTACCTGGAATCTAGAGAGCAGAGAACAAGGATGCTGCTAAATATCTCATAATGTAGAAGATAGTTCCCCTTCACAAGGAATTGCCTGGCCTGTGATGTCACTGATGTCAGTGATGTCAGTGGAGTGAAAATTGAGCAGGCTTACGTTGAACTATATGCAGGAATCTATGCTTCCACCAACAGTGGTGAAGGGTTCTCTTTTCCCGACAGCCCCACCAGCATTTGTTATTGGTTGATCTGTTAGTAGCCATTCATTCTGAAGTGAGATGGGGTCTTGGCGTTGTTTTAATTTGCATCTTTCAAGTGACTAATGATGAACATTTTTCATGAATTTATTTGTTCTTGTATTTCTTCATCTGGGAAATCATGTTCACTTTACATTTTGATTTGGACCTTTATTTGGAGTGTCTGACTTCATGTGTTCTAAATATTTTGTGTGTTCTAAATATGACAGTTATGTCTGAGGGACAAATGTCTAAAATTTCTTCCTGCTCTGTGATTTGTCTTTGCACCCTGTGGATAACTTATTTTACTAGACAAAAGATTTTTAATAGGATGAGACCCCAGTTGTTGACTCTGTGCATTAATTTAGTGTGTCTGAGGTTTTGTTCATGAAGACTGTGTCTAAACCTCTGTCATCAAAAGTTCTATGTATTCTCATTTCTGATATGTTCCGTATTTCTAATTTAATATTTAGATCTTTGATATATTTCAATTTTAGTTAAGTGCATGATAAGGGACATGGGTCTCATTTTAGCCTTTGGCATGCACAAAGCTACTTTTTCTATCGCCATTTATTAAAGAATAAATTTTTAAGCTAGTGAACACATTTGCACCAGACTCTTGAAAAATCTGCTGAAGAATATTTTAGAAAGAGATAATGGAGAAAATAATTCCAACAACAACAATAAAAGTCACCAAAACCTTGGCATGGTGGTGCATGCCTGTAATCCCTGCTCTAGAGACTGAGACAGGATGATTGGTGCGAGTTTGAGACTAGCTTGGGCTTCAAAAGTGAGCTCCAGGCCAGCCTGAACTGCATATTGAAGCCCTGTCTCAAAAAGATGAAAGAAAAGAAAGAAAGAAAGAAAGAAAGAGAGAGAGAGAGAGAGAGAGAGAAAGAAAGAAAGGAAGGAAGAAAGAAAGAAAGAAAAAGAAAGGAAGGAAGGAAGGAAGAAAGAAAAAAAGGAAGGAAGAAAAAGAAAACAAAACAAAAAAGAAAAAGAAAGAAAGAAAGAAGTCACTAACCAGCACAACCAAATAAGGAGAGAGAGAGAGAGAGAGAGAGAGAGAGAGAGAGAGAGAGAGAGAGAGAAGCATACCAACAATAGGAAAATAATACAAAGGATAAGCTAATATATGTCAGTTCTATTTATCTGTATAAATTGTCTCATTTCACCAGTTAAAAAACAGAGGATCAGTGAGATAGCTCAGTAGTGCACACCTATATTCCCAACACTGAGAAACCTGAAAACAGGAGGATCAGTATAAGTCTGAGCTGCATAGAGAGACCCTGTACCAAATACATTAAACACACACACACACACACACACACACACACACACACACACTCTCAGAGTGGACCAACAGGTAAGATCTAACAATATACTACATACTTGAAACACATTTAAATTAAAAAGAAATTCACAGACTAAAACTCAGAGGTTAGGAAACAATACTGCAAAAAACAATGACCAGGGAAAAAGCAGGGGTACCTATTTATTGTATTCATGAACAATGTGAACTTCAAGTCATGATTCATACAGAGACAAAGACATTCACAAATGTATGTTAAGGGAAAACTCCAAGAAGAGATAATGATTCATAAATATAAATTCACCAAACACCAGTGTACCCATGTACATAAAAAATATTAGCACTTAGGAAAAATCAAATGAGTGCTATCACAATTGTAATGGATAATCTTAATATTTCACTGTCACAAATAATTCTACTAGACAAAAATCAACAAAAAAGTAATAAGACTGAAACAAATGTGTGAACAAATGGAGCCATAACACTGTCATATAAATTCTCTTCAGCCACACATGGGATGCCCTCCAAGACAGACCATCTACTAGGCCAGAGAACATGCTTAAGCAAAAGTAAAACAATTCAAATCATCCTATGAATAGCATCTGACCAGAGCACAATAAAAATTGAAATCAACAACAGAAGAAACTACAAAAAAAACCCATAAATACATGATAATTAAGTAACACTACCTGAACAACCACTGGATCATAGAAGAAATAAAAAAGACATATATATTATGATAGAAAATCAATAGGTTTTCCATAAAATGTTTATTAAAATTTTTAAAAGAATTTAAAAGAATTTATAGGTCACTAAACGTATCTCTTTAAGATAAACTGCAAACATAACTCTTTTATATATATATATATATATATATATATAATATATATATATGTATATATATGTATATATATGTAAATATATGTATATATATATATACATATATATATATATATATATATATATATATATATATATACATATATTTGGTATAGGTGCCCACTAAACAGCTGGGACTCAGTGATCCTTCTGTTTTCGGCCTCCCAAGCACCTGGATTTGAGCCATGCACCACTACAGCCAGCACAGCCTGCGGTATTGGAGATTGAACCCTACACTTTCCTAAGCAGGCCTTTAGTCTGCCAGACTATCTTGCCATCCCTTGCAAGCACAACTTTAGCATTCTATTGCATCAAGAAAATTAACACATGATTATAACTGGCATTCATGACAAGCATTGATTACGGTTGGTATATGCGATAATTACAGTGCTTTTCTAGAAAATCAATTCTAGATTTGCTGTTTTCTACGTTGCATTTTATGAAAAGTAGGTATTGAATATTCCATTCATTATAAAAGAGAACTTTACAAGTTTTACTGGCAGTCTCATTCAAAACTGTCAGCTCATGAAAAGTAATTGCTTCTGACACCTGGTAAAACGTATTTTCTAAAACAATGATTACATATAAAAGTTTAACAAAACGAGTACTTTTTACAGCAAACCAAATTGAATAATATGAAAATAGATATTTTGACATGGACCCTAAGATAATAAGTAAACATAATATTTGAAAATGTATTTACTACATTTTGCAAACCTGGTCTATTTACAGTTTATTTTTTCCTGAAATGAGTTATTTTAGACCAGTAACACCCTTTCTAGTGTTTTTTCATCCTGTTTAAATTTTTTATGATTTTTTTCCATTTTTTTAGAGTAACATGGTGTATAGATTGTTCAACAATATATAAGGATATAAAACTTAAGCAAGATTAGAAGTGTTAATCCTACAATATGTCCACCATTGGGGTCCAAACTTGACTGAACATGACACAACTCTATTTTTTATTAAATGAATTGAGTAAAACTTTTAATCAGCATATAATTAATACTGTATTTATTAAAATCACATCTTTAAGAATAATATTAAAATATACACACAAATTTCAAGGACATAAAATTTTACTAGTATACAATTTAAATTTTGGCTTTTAAGCTTCCTTAATCTTTCCTGAAATTGTTTTAAAAGTACTTTTAACATGTTTAAATTGAAAAAAAAAGTCATAACATTTTTGTTTTTCTGCTTTAATGTATTTAAACTATTCAAGATATTTTATATATATTTAATATATACGCTTACAGTACTATCTTCCCTTATTTTCACTTAAAACTTTATTGACTCTGACACGATAGCAAATCTCCCATTCACTGATATCTTCTCTATTTACAGCTTCCTCTACCTCAGAGTTGAAATAACATTACTCCATACTTCTAATATTTCAGGGTTTATTATAATTGTGCTTCTCATTTTTTCATATATCATAGTTATTTTCATCTAAATTTTTTTCTGAGAAAGATGAAAACTTTAATTCCTTCATTTCCACTCTTCTTTTCTTCACCTTCTATTTTCCACATGCTTTTGTCTTATTATTATTGTACTTGTTAAGAAGGATAATTTTCAGGCTGTGGAGATAGTTCAGCAAACTAAAGCGCCTGCTTAGGCAAGGTTAGACAACCACAGGGACCACGGTTTGATCCTTGGCAGCAGGGCAGGCTGAGTCAGTCATAGCATAAATAAATAAAGTTTTTTTTTTTTAATAAGGATAATTTCCTTTAAATTCTGAAACTATGACCAAGGACTGTTTCAAAATTCATTTAGTGTTAGACTTTTTGAATTGAAATTAGTCAATGTTGCATATTGGGGAAATCAGTGAATAGATTTTCACTGTTTAAATAAGTAATTTAACAAATATACTTGATTGTGTGCTTATATTTTGGACATACTAGAATTAGTTATTTCTTTTTTATATTTATTTATTTCTATTTTAAAATTTTATTTATTTATTCAGTCATTTTTTGCAGAACCAGGGATCAAACTCAGGACCAGGCACTTGTGCCCCTGAGCTATCTCCCTGGGCCCTCTAGAATTGGTCATTTCTTGATATACTAATTCTAAAAGTCAGTTACATATGTATATATTTGTCACCTCAGAATAGGAGCAATTATTTTAAAGTTCAATCCTATTGCTTAAATTAAATGTTCTTCTATGTTTCTCCTAAAACTGGAGTCGGATATTGTTGGAAAATATCTTGTTCTCATTTCATATACCCTTTTCTTTTCCAAGAAAAAATAATAGAGAGTAAAATCTTTAAAAACTTAAAGTATAAAAATTATAAGTTATCAAAAATTAAAATTTTAAGTTAATACCATGGCCATATATTGCTTTCTTACTTAGCATATAATTCTGCCTTGGAAATTCATATTCTTCAAAATATTAAAGCATAGCAGTGTTTGCTTCTCTAATATCTGGCTATTTGTATTATTTAATGTGTCATCTTTTAAAAAAATTAGTATACTTCAAATTTTTATTTATTTATTTGATACAGAGTCTCACTACGTAGTTTGGACTCATAGTGATCCTCTCATCTCAGCCACCCCAGCGGTGGCATTACAGGTATGGGCCACCAGGCCTGGCTTCAGGACAGGCACAGCATGCCCGGGGTTCCCAGGCTGATGTGGCAGGTGGCACTGGGGATGGAGCTCTCAGGTTCTTGTGCTCGCCAGGCAGGCACTTAGACCACTGAGCCATCTCCCCAGCCCTAATTTTAGTATGTTGGATGAACTATTGGCCTCTGAAGTTACCAATCAAAATGTGTAGGTACACAACAAAGATGAAAATGTTATACAGTATACACTTAGAAGATATACTGTGAGAACAATCTCATAGAAACGAGAAGATACAAGGAAATCTATGTCGTTCTTGCATGTTGCACTTATGTCTATTCTTGAGTGTTTTTCTCTCATTAGAGTGAAGGGATCTCAGGACCCCTTTTGATTGGACTATTCAGTCAGTGGTTTTCAGGAAAATTATATTCCTGAAATATGAATGAAATAATAATTTCATTTACTTATTTAGTCTTTACTTACAAAAAGCTTCCACAAGGGTCAGAAAGATAGCCCAGCAGACTAAGCACTTGCTGAGGCAAGCACAAGGACAGGGGTTCGATCCCTGGTACCACATGCTGCGCTGGCCCCGACCCCTGGCCCAGCTGATCTGGTGATAGAGTCCAGGTGTCCTGGCTCATGCCTGTAATCCCAGCTATAAGAAATTCTGAAATCAGGAGGATCACCTGCGTTTTGAGCCCTTGCACGAGTAAATAAATAAATTAACCCTTCCTTAAAATAAATAAACTTCCAAAATGATGCTTTATAGTGCACCACTTAATCTTCGTTTTACTTCTACATGTTTTCTATCGAAGTGCCAAGCATCTTCTTCCTCTTGATTCCCAAGACAACTTATTCATTTTTTTGTCTCTCTCCTGTTGCTACAGGAAAAGGCTGGTCAACAGGTACAGCAGAGATGTGGATAGCAAACATAAGTAGTTCTTATCTCTATAACACAGAATGGATACAATTAAAACAGTGTTCCGGATTTTTCAAATATTGAAAGAAGTTTTCATGCTTTCACGTTCAAAAAACTATTAAAGTAGTTTATTTGGGAGACATGCAAATTACTTTGACTTTTTCATTATTCAATGTGTACTTGAATTAAAACATTGAGTTATTTCTCTTAACTGTACAAGTGTTATTTGCAAAGCAAAAAATATTAACTTTAAAAACTTAAAAGGATATCAGTTGGTGATTGTTTTACCATTTGTCTAAAACTTTAAAAATGTTATACTTTTCAGAAAGATTCATTCGGTCTTTATTTTACTTTTACCCTTCATTTTGTTGTATATTTTCTGATTTCTTTTCATCTTGTCATGTCTATAAATTAATCTCATATATCTAATTATCCCCCATTGTCATTTTTAAATTGAAGAGCTAAATACTAGTTTTGAAACTCATATATATATATGAACTTTTTAATATAACATTTAGTATGTATTATATATAATTATATATTAAAAGAGCTATGCTCTTGATTAAATAAGTCCCATAGTCAAACAAATAAATCTTAGATATTTCATTTTATTTCTGTACAAGTAACCTTCAAAATATTCCTGCATTTGCTGCATGGTAGTGTGCGTGGCTGGGCGGGGGTGTGTGTGTTTGTGCATGTGGTCATGAAACAGGGCTCTATGCACACACTTTTCCATGAGGTTTCGGACTTCTCTCTTTCGCTGTCTGGAAGGCCTGCAGTCCAGGACTGTCTTGGCTCCCTGGGGCTCTGCACAGCAGTTTTTCTTCTTCTCACGTTGATGTTGAACCATGACCATGTACTGGGAGTTCACACAGCACGACGTTTGTGTGCATTTCACCTCACAAGTATTTTGAAATTCTTATCTTATTAACCAACATTTTCTCTTCCTTCCATTCTTGTTGGGTTTGTAAATGTGTTGTTGCATTGCCATTACTGCAGTCATGTTGATGTGAGGTCATGCGGTTGGTTGATCACATAGTATGTTCACCATCCTGAATAAGGAATATCATAAAGTCATCGTAGAATATTTATACCTTTAATGTATTACTGTTGTGTAGGTAATAACCTAGCTCTTCACTTGTTTTATTACTTGCTAATGATGTTTTATTCACTCCCTTTCATGTGTTAAATCTCTAACGTAAGTCCTCCATATAAAGCACTCATATAAAGCAAATGAGTGCTTTATATGTATTCATATTGTACATGTAAGGCCCATCAATTTGGCTTCTCTGCTTTCCACAAGGTCTTTTTAAAAATGTTCGTTTATCTCCTTTATGCTCTCTGCAGTCTTGAATTGACAGTCTCTTGATTTGAAATGTATCTTTAGAAGCACTAAATTGGTGAGTGGCAGAGTTAACCTCCTACTGGAAGGTAAAAACCAATTAAACATAAATGAAGGTGATATAAATCAGCAAACAAATTACTGAAACATCTTCATTATTACATATAGATATTATGATAATAAAAACTATATTGCTCTGTGGTCAATGATAAAACATTAGGGAAATAAAGTAGTTCCTTTTTTGTGGGACAGGGGGATAAAAGTAATTCTGATATAGCTTTTGTTGGTGTTGGTATCATTGGGTATTGTTTTAATATTAGTCAGTTGAAAGTACATAATGTTCTAATGCTAGTTTTCTAAAGGCAGATTTTTAACCATGAAATTTACTTATTAATAACAAATAATGTTAAAACTCACCATCTTTTCTAATGCTTCTCAAATAAGAAAAAATAATCCCAATAAAGCATTCAGTAAGCAACCCTTAAATAGTTTGAGTCATTTAAAGTCCTGTATAATACACAAATATTTATTGTAGTCTAGTAAAACATATTTCATGGGTTTTATCATTTTAACTCAAATCGCAAAAATTTTCTTTAGCAAATACCTTGGCTCAAGTATTGAAATTTATTTTTAATAAGGTAATTTCAACAGTTTTGTTGACACCATTCATTTGGTTATTTATTATTATTATTATTATTATTATTATTAATATTGTTGTTATTATTATTATTTTGGTGGAGGGGAAACCAGGGATTGAACTCAGGCCTTTGTGTTTGCCAGACAAACGCTTATTCTACTGAGCTATCTCTAGCCCCTAATTTAGCTCTTAAAACTGTATCCTCTCTGACTTTATACCTTCATCTAAATATGTTTTCTCAAAAAGACTGTGGTTGTCTCTTTCAAGAGTCAGCCTTCTTGTGCTGGATCATAGCTCAGTGGTAGAGCAGCTGCCTAACACTTGTGAGGCCCTCAGTTCCATGGCCAGCATTACAAGAAGGACGAATTGTTCTCATCACTTAAAACATATTTTTTCCTTAAAGTAATTATTTTGAGTTAATGTTGAAAAAAAATATATATGAACTAATGCATATATACACATGCACACAATATGCACATGAAAATCATTAAGTTGATTTAAAATATTTAGTTAGGAATGATTAAGAAATCTTCCACAAAACAAACTCAACAACTCTCTAAGTAGATGAAAGCACTGAAAGAGTTCAGGCTTTATTTATATGATGATAATAAGGAAAACTGATATTATTTGTGGGCACAATTACAATTTCTGCGTTTGTTGAGGCATAGTGTCTACAGAGGTGGGTACTCACTTATTTCAGTTAATTTGTTGGGTAACAGTAATCTATAAGCACCCAATACTTTTTATAAAATATTTATATGTTATCATATCAATTGATATGCTATAGTGTATATGTATATAACATAAATATATTCTGATATATTTATCTGCTAGCAAAACAAATTTTAATAACATATTTTTGAGTATTGAGATCTTTCCAAATAGCAATACATCATCTGACATAGTAATCAAGAGGTGAATGCAGCTACTAATTAATGTAGTAAATGTTCTGCTACTAAAGAAACTAAACTGTTACTTGTCCATAGTATAAGGAAAACAGAAACTACCCATTAGTATAGTGTACTACCTATTAAAATACAACTTCCATGAGGAAATTTAAATCTTGTGTTTTTTGTTATTATGGGTATGAATATTATTATCTAGTAAAACTACTGACAAATGTGTATTAGGACATGTTTGTTTCTAATGATGCATTGTCAAGATAAATCATTTTTCATATACCAAGGATTAAAAATTATTGCATAAATTATTTGAGAATGGTTGATTGCTTCATTTGATATCTACAAGGTAAAATTAAACATAATACACCACAATGAGGCATTTATCCAAAGTCAAGTTATAGTCAATGAATTATTAAGTATTAATTATATAACCACGTTGTACATAAGTAGCATTTTATTATAGGGCAAATGGAACAGCTATACATAAAGATAGAAAAATATATAAATGATATGATAACTAAAAACAAATAAGTTATCATAATGGATTGTACTCTGTTTTTTTTTATTTTTTTTATTTTTTTTGAAACAGAGTCTCATTATGCAGTTCAGGCTGGCCTTGAGCTCACTTTTGTAGCCCAGGCTGGTCTCGAACTCGCACTGATCCTACTGATCCTCCTGCCTCAGCCTCCCAAGTGCTGGGATTACAGGCGTGCGCCACCACACCCAGCTTGTACTCTGTTATGACTTGAGTTTAGATTAACCCCCCCAAAGCCTCATATGGTCACACATAGAGTTTTTCAGAGGTGGCCAGATCTGCAGTGTGTGAAGGTGAGTTTGAGTCTGTGGTGAGGATAGCAACAAAATATGATCAGAAAATTTCACCTGGTTGGTTTGGTCGTGGTTATGGAAGGCTTGCTTATGTGTGTTACTCACCTCAGTGTGTGCGGCCTTAACAGAACATAAGGGATGGGAAAGGATCATTGCTGGTCGTTTGCTGCTGCTTTGCTACTTTGCTGCCTTCTCACCATGAACTGTTTCTCCTCTGTGACTCCCTTCTGCCAGGCCACTCTGCCTTGGAGCCAGCCAGCTGTGAACTGAAACCTCTGCAGTCTGGGAGCTACACTCAACTTTCCTCCTGCAACTTAGGGTATCCGCTATTGTGTCTTAGCAATGAAAAAAGTAACTGCGTCAGTAGCTATCTCGGTTACTCTTCTCTCGTTGCTGGGACAAATACCAGATGTCCAAAAGGAAGGAAGGAAAGGTTTATTTAGCTCACAGTCAGTGGAGGCTTCGGTCCATACTCTGCTGCCTCCAAGGCAGACTGGCACGTGGCAGCTTAGAACAGCAGTTTTCAGAGGGGGCAAAGAGCAAAGAGAACAAGGGGAGTGCCTGCAGCTCCCGCAGCTATTTAATTTTTCTACCTTCCTTACACTGCAGTGCAGATTACCAGCCCAACGTCTGGAGTGTAGCACTCACACCTGAAATCCCATCACTGGATCAAGAATCAGTCACAAACTCCAGAAGCCGAATTGTTGCCCCATGACTGCATAAGGCTTTGGCTGGACACCTATACACAAACCATAACAGTAACTTTATGACATCCTCCAAAATTCAACAACATGCACAAAAAGCATGTTGTGCAACTTCAGTTAGAAATATTAATTCTTTTCGAATTTTCTTAGTAGGATGAAAACAGAAAATGAGTAAAAGATCAGAGAAGAAACAGTGTGAAATTCATTTATTTAAATTTATTTTTATAGGCTGACCAAAGAGCTCAGTGGATTAAAGTGCCTTCAAGCAGACACAGGGGCCAGGGGTTTGATCTCAGGGCCTTCCATGCCGGCCCCACCCCCAGGGTGCACTGAGATAGCAACTGAGACTGGGTGTGGTGGCCCATACCTGTAATCCCTGCTCTTGGGAGGCCATAAACATGCGGATCACTATGAGTCTGATCTATGAGTCTGATCTAATAGTGAGACTGAACATCTGTACACCCTTCCCTAAAATAAAAAAAAAATGTCTAAGTGTGGTTATATATATATATATATATATATATATGTATGTATGTATATATATATGTATGTATATATATATATAATCTATGCTAATTTAATTATTTAATAAACATGCTTTTACAGATATAAATCATTCTGTCTTTTAAATGATTTCTATTACCCTGTCACGAAATGCTTGCACAGTGGTCACAATTAAATTTCATTTTTTCTAATATGGAATGATACAGATGAAAATAATTAAGTTATTATTACTATCCAGCCCCATTATCTTTATCTTGTCTTTAATGAGAAGAATTTCCATTTTATAGGAAATATCTCTTTTCATATTATGATAATTATACAGAACAATATCAATTTTTATTTTTAAAATTTGATTATATTTCTTTCATCCAGATATACTTTCATTTCTGTTTTGTCATTTTAATTAAATTTTTGCTTCATATTATTTAGTGCATACTCTGTGAATATTTTCTCATGCTTATCACATGGTCAATCTTACTCTTTGAGGTCTTAAATCCATATTTCTCTAATATGTTCTTTCTTTTTCATTTTTCTTAATTCCTTCTGCAATATAGGTTAGTGGGTGTGGAGGCGTTTTTCGAAATTTACTTATACTCGATATTTCATGTTCTAACATTGCCATTCAGGATTAGACTATTGCTTTGTAGGTGTCTGATTTAATCTCTTTTTTTCCCCTGAGGAAAATGGTCTACAGGGTATTTAAGGTCTCACTACTATATCTGACTCACAGTGATCTGCCTATTTACAGCTTCTCAAGAGCCAAGATTACAAGTACGCACCACCATGCCCAGTCTCAATTGCCATCTCAGCACACCCTGGGTTCAGGGCCAACACAGCAGGCGCAGGGACGGAACTCCCAGCCTCTGCACCTGCTTGCAGGTGCTTTAACCCTCTGAGCTATTTGGCTGACCCTCACAATTACATTTTTCACAGTTCCTTTTTCCACATATACATTTCTATAATTCCTCAGGAAGGGAGAGCAAGAATCTTTACGTGCGCTTGTGTATGTTCCTGTATGTGTACATATGTTTATGTATGCATGCCCTTAATATGTTTTGAAAAGAGTTAATGATTGTATGACTTCATAAATCATATGGTAAATCAACACGCAAAGAAATTCATATTCAAAATGTTTGAGGAGTAAAATAATGAGGAAAACAAATGTTACTGGTAATACACAATAGCTGAGGGACATCGCATGAGTGCATTCCAGCTTCATTTACAGCTCAGTTGTTTGAATCCAGTTGTTTCATTAGGGCAGAACTGGGTCTAAGTGAACATAAACATTTAATGAGATCTGAGCCATGATTTTGTTCTAGGGATTTTCAACCGAGATGGCTTGATCAAACCAGTGTATACTGCAGACCACAAACACAGGTCTTCTGTATGGAGAAGGTTCAGTGTTAGCAGGTGAGATTTGGGAGAATATCTTAAAGGCTATTCAGAGAATAAGCCTATTGCCACCTAAGTGTTTGATCTCTGGAGAAGCAACTAACAGGGAACAGCCTTGTAAGAACCTCAAATATCATTGTGCCTGTCAGTTTCCTTGTTTATATTTTTTGAAGTTCAAGAGTCCAAGCCAATCATTCCCACTTATGATTTAACAAGGAATGTTATATTTACCTCACAAAGAAAAAGATTACACTTAACAGCAAAATACGTGTCACTCTCATAATAAATGTTGAGAGTCATCTTAAAACCACATAATGCTATTCATATGTGGATAGATAGATAGACAGATAGAAATATACAATCAGCTTAAATATCAGATACAGTTTATGATTTAAAATTGTAAATGAAACACTTATTTATAAGAAGGCTGACACCAATCTGATTCTGATTCTTTTGAAGTCTAGCTCCTTCTTATTTTGATTAAATTCATTTCAAAATTTAACAACTTTTAGAATTGTGTATTCTAAGTTTGATGTTCTGCATTACCCTCATATTTCTTGAACCACATTATGCAATAGATGGTTGAAATTTTGACTGCTTTTTATGTTCAGATTTTTCTTTTATTTTAGGAAAGGGTCTACATGATACTCAGGGTCTCACTACTAGTTTGAACTCATACTGATCCACCTGTCTACAGCCTCCCAAGAGCTGAGATTACAGGTGCAGGCCACTAAACCCAGTCACAATACTTGTGGTAGCATGCCCCAGGGCAGGGTGGGCAGGACAAGCCTGGGGATAGAACAGAATGCCTGCATGCAGGTGCTTTAATCTGCTGAGCTATTTGCCTGGCCCTATATTCAGGTTTTTTAAAGTTATTATTTAACAAATTACTTCTCTATTTTGTGTTATCAATTTGTTTTGTTTTCTTTTGCAAAGCCTTTAGATAAGTACCTCTGTGAAATGCATTTTCCTCTTGTATTTGCTTATTTTTGTAATTTAGACTTGAAAAGAATTTTTCAACAACCGTTGTTAGTTCTGTACATTATAAAAGGACATTGTAATAATGGTTATACTGTCAGATAACTCTTGTTCTCTGTTGATTATTCTTTGTACAGACTATATTTAGTTAATGAAATTTATATATTGCTTTTATATAACTTTTCTCAGTAATTTCACTTTTCATTTTGTCTTCAATGATGTCAGAATCTTTTCTGCACCTTTTCTAGAACATTCATATTTAAACATTTAAATAAACTCTTTCCCACAGCATCAATCAGGAAATTTATTTGTTGTTTTATAGACTGGACAGATTCCCTGGCAGCTTATACATGGATAGCTAGCTATAAATTTACTATTTGTAGAGTGTTTTCATAGCTGGTTTCATTTTTTATTAATTAAGTTTATCAATGCATTATAAATATGCAAGTGTCTTAGTATAGATCAGCCAGGGACAAAGTGAAGCCCTTCACAATTATCAGCAGGGAGAGCTCTGCTCTGCTACTGTCAGACAGAACTCCACATAACCTTGAATGTTTGCTCTGTTCCATGAGAAACTTTTGCTTTTTGATCAAAAGAAGGATTTCAGTACTGGGGGGAGGGATGTGCTGAAGTGATCATGAAATAATTCTTTTGTCATCTTTCAATTACCAAACCGGTCTGCTGCCTCACTTCTCTTGTCTTGCCCTGCCCTCTCTCCCTACCGAGTTCTCACAGATTCACGTGAAAACAAATCAGTCTTGGAAAGACTGATTTTAAGTCTGTCTCCTTTTGCCTACGTTTCACAAGGCAGCAGGTTGCTTTGTTTCAACCATCTGAGTGCTCAAATTTATTGCTTATGTTCCTAAGTTTTAGCTTAAATGCTTTTCTTATACTAATACTATTGTGAATTTATGTAGTTACATATTATTCAAATATTTATGTGGTGTTGAAAGTACTTATAATATTCACTTTGCAATTTTGAAGTAGAATGATGTATAGAGATTGAAAATGTCAATACTGTTTTTTTCCTTCAATCTTCAGCTCATGAAGTAAAGAATTTTTAATATACTTGGCTTCACTGAACATTGATATTTTCACTACTGTTAATCTTGTGACCTTATAGTCTTTTTTATTTTTATAACTTCGTAAGCACATGTAAAATATTTATTTCTTAATTGCTAGGACTGTACCCTTCTTACATATTATAGCCCATATTTATCTTTACCTAATAACATTGTTAGAAAAATTCCAGGATATAATCATTCATCTAAACTTCACACCACACACAATAAGGGATATGATGGGAATTAATTAAAAGGATGGTATAATAGACCATTTTAGTTTGAATTCAATGGAAGTATGAGAAATTGGATTCAAAATCTAATATATAAAATAAACAGGGTTGTAAATTGATAAATAATATGGGCTAATTTATCTACTTTTTGCATTAAATGAATATAACCATTCTTTAATAAGTTATACAGTTTGATGAGTAAAATTCAGAAACTTATTGGAAAATCAGTTTTGATCTTTTGGAGCTTGAATATCTTCCAATTGAGATATCTATGAGGATTAATATATAGGAAGTTGTACATATGTATTGAGAAATAGAAATTTATGAATAGCATTTTAAATAAGTTCAGAAATGGGTCAGTTGTGCATAAAGCATTGAAATAAAAGCATAGATTAAAGCAGGAGAGATACGGATAAATTCTACAATTACATGAATTACAGAAACTCAAACAGTGTAAATAAATTAGAGAATAAATGAAATAAAAAGAAAAAGAAAATATCAATCACTAATTATAAGAAGAAATCTTTTGAGAAAAAATAGCAATCACTCCTTTTTTGTTTTTTGTTGTTGTTGTTCATTTTTTTTTCCTTTTTGTTTTTTGGTGGTACCAGGGACTCAACTCAGGATCTTTCACTTGCCAGGCAAGCACTTATTCCACTAAGCTATGTCCCTCTCCCCCGAAAATGAGGTCTTCACCAAAAAATAACACATGTTTTTTTTTTAATTATGATATGAGAATATTGAAATAGGCTGTAATGGAGTAAAAGTCCTTGGATTCAAGAACTTTAAATTATGACACGAAAAAAATTACTACTCAAGTGAATAAAATTAGGTACATACCAAAATGAACAAATATAGTATGATATATGCCTAATTCAGAGATCTTATCATGTTCTAGAAAAGAATGATGCTTAAACTGTGATTTATGGGTAGTCAATATCATCTGATCAAATATATGCAGTTTTATGATTCTTAAAGTCGTGAATGAAAAAACTCAGAAGATAGCCAGCTACAAGTAAAAACTGACCAAACAAAGTCCTTTTTTTCCCCCTGTGGATTCCAAAAGGAGAAAAAAAGCAAATTTTCCTAAGAGTCTCCAAAGGAAAGATGAACCTGCACAGAGATGCGGAAATGGAAGAGAAGGAAAAGTAGGGTATCTGCCCGCAAAGGGCATCCTGGACCATATGCTCTCCCATCCTTCTCTCTGATCATCAGTTCTGTCACAGTCTTGAGCTTTTCAGCAGTATTTGAATCTACTTATGGACTTAATTATTAATTTTTCTTAAAACTTCATTTATTTATTTATATTATGGCTAGGTCAGCCTGCTCTGGTGGTGGGACTGGCACAGCATGTGATAGCAGGAATCAAACTGCGGTCCCTGTGGTTGCCTATGCAGGCGCTTCAGACCGCTGAGCCATCTCGCCGGCCCACTGTTAAATATTTGATCATTACATTTAAATCATATACAGTTTGTCTTAATAAATAAATTTTGAAAACCTTACAATGAATGAAAAGTGACTGCTTAACTTTATAACAATGATATCATTGACCATTTTATTATTATAAAAGCAGAATTTTCGAATAACTCTGAAAAGGAAGTAAAAACTGAAATATATTCATCATCTTAACTAGATCATTTTCTTATAACTTCACTTATAATTAAGCAACTAACCTATTCAGGTTTTAAGTGATTTCTGTAGTTCCCTTGACCTTTTATTTGACAACGTTTTCAGGGAATAGATCATCTCAGTTAGATCCAAAAAGTCAAAAGGAAATCTGCAGGCTATTTTTGAGACTGGGAAAGGCCAAAACACTTAATATTTTGCAACACTGTGCTTTTTTTCACACTGTAAAATACATTAAAATGGCAATTTCGGAATAAAGTCACATAAAATTTGATAGTGGGTGACAAGTTATTTTAAAATCCTAAATAACTTTTCTTTTATTAGTGTATTAGAAAAAGAGAAAGCTAATAATCTATAGCCACCAGGTGTATGACTGATTAGGTCAGAATTAACTACACATTTCTGAACACATATATTCACATGAACATTGTCAAGATTTGAAAGTGATTTCACATCTTCCTGTTGATTTACTTTGTCTTTTTTTTTTTTTTTTTTTTTTTGTGCTACCAAGGATTGAAGTCAGGACCTTACATTTACCAGGCAAGCACTTATTCCACGGAGATATTCTCCCCCAGTCCTATTTTGTCTTTTCATACATTTTTTTTAAATTTTAATGAGAAAGAAATAACAATATGATTGATAGTTTCCAACAGGTTAGTAGGACAGTTGCAATAATTAATACATTGTAATATATTGCATATTGTTGTCTTAATAATAGTTGTTCAGAGTATAAGATGGTCACTTGATATCTTGTATAAATACTATTAGTACAAATCTTTCTTCTTATTGAACTAAGAGAAAGTAGCTGTATATATAGTCAAATAGTCCCTAGTAGTAGTGGGTAATCAGCAGTACTGGCAATCTCAGAAGCTGTCGACTCGGGCATTTTATAGCTCAGCATATTAATATGGCTTTACTTTTTATACTTCATGGTTAGACTTTTCTGCTGTGTGGTTAAGACCAAGATAAACTAGATCTACATAACAAAATTGTAACTTTTTTATTGGATAAGGTCAGTCAAATCCCCTCAGGATTTACTCTGAAACCATGTACAGTGTTTTATAGATCTTTTGTCAGTGTCAGTCATCTGGATGAGTCACAGCCATTACTTAAACAATTTGTTCTCCGTGAAAACCTAAGAAAATGTTTTCTCTACCTAACATGGAACCAGTATTTTCCATCAATAATTGATATTCTAATAAATCCCTATAGAATGTGAAAAAAACTACATATTTTCCCATAGAAATTTAGAAATCTTACCATATACAAAATTGTAACAGGACTATCCTATAGTGCTTTTTTCTTGTTTCTTATACTTTTATTACCTCTTTTTAAATAAACATTTAATTGAGAGAGAATATATCAATAATTTATATGACATTAAAAGCAGTATGCATGTAGGAGACCAGAATGATGGCTATTTCAAACATGGTTTTAGTATTACACACTACTATCTTCAGTGTAGTAGTTGCTTAGTTCACAGGTATCAGTGTACACAGTGAGTCAGGGTGAGAATTCTACCAATTAACTGCCAGTTTCAATATCCTCATGGAGCTTCTTAGGACCATTGACTTAACCATGTTATGCACATAAATATATGGTTTTGCACCTGCCAATTTCCTAACTTTTCTTCTTGTTCTCTATTCATTGTTTAATCCTTAAGTTCTCACCTTCCATTTAACTGTGTTGTATCTTTCCATTTTTATTATTCTTTACATCCGAGTAATAGCGCATTGTATAAAAACACCACATCTTTTTCAACCGTTCTTCAGATGATGAGCATTTTGTTTTTTTCCAAGTTTTGGCTATCACTAATTGTGCTGCTATAAACATAGTTTCACAAATATCACTATGATGTGATGTTTCCAGTTATTCTGGGAAAATTCCCAGTAGGGGGTTCCTGGATTTAATGGAATTTCCAAACCTAATTTTTTTAGGGAGTCTTCACACTGATTTCCATAATGGTTGAACCAGTCTGCATTTCCACCAGCCGTGGAGAAGTATTCGTTTTTCCCTACCACCTCTCCAACATTTGTTGTTGGTTGATTTCTTTATGATAGCCATTCTTTCTGGGGTGAGATGGTGTCTACATGTTGTTTTGATTTGCATTTCATGATGGTTAGTGATGTGGAGCATTTCTTCATGTATGTCTAGCTTCTAGTATTCCTTCCTCTGAGAAGTATGTGCTCATCTTGGATGTCCACTTCTGAATGGGCTCTTCAATTTTGGGGTCCTAATATTTCTTCATTCTTTTAAATTATAGAGAAAATCCTTTGTCTGAGTACTTGTTAAGAGTTTTTCAAAATTTTCACTCTGTTGGTAATTTCTTTTGACATGCAAAAACTTCTCAGCAAGAGGATGTCCCAGTTGTTCATTTTTTCAAGTGTTAAACGTGCATTTTGATTTCTGTCCATCAATTATTTGCCTACATCAATGTCTTCAAGATTTCATCCCACTTTCTCTCCCAGGAGACTTAGTGTTTCTCTTTTAATATTTAGATCTTTAATCCATTTTTACTTTAGTTTTTTCATAGTAATAGACCTGGATCAAGTTTTAATTTTTGGCATAGAGTTCCAGTTTTTCAAGCACCATTTTTTTAAAGAAGCTGTCTTTCTTCCAGTAAGCACGCTTGGCCCCTTTGTCAAAGATAAAGTGGTTGAGTTTATTTGTAGTTGCTTCTACATCTTCAATCTATTCTGTTGATCCTCAAATCTATTTGTTTTGCTGATGATTTTTATAACAATTAGATAACTAAATTTTGGGTTAAATTTATATATGTGTATGAGTGTGTGTGCATGTGAGTGTGTATGTGTGTTTTCATCCTGGCCTCAGATGAAGCATTTATCTTACTTCATCCTTCTTAGTTGCTTGAATCTAGCTTTGTTCTACTGCTTCCTGAATTAAAAAGAAACATTTAAGAAAAAATTCATAGACTTGGAAACATTTCATAAGTAATGATAAAATAAAAGTTATCACTGGGGAGATAGCTTGGCAGTCTAAGTGCCTGCCTGGCAAGCACAAGGACCTGAGTTTGATCCCCTGAAAAAAATTACCATGCTCTTTGGCTGGCCAAAATGCCCAGTAGTGCAGATTAAAGCACCTGCAAGCAGGCCCAGAGGCCAAGTCTTTGATCGGTGTGACTACTGCGCTGGCCTGACCCTTGGGGCAAAATGAGAGGCCAATTGAGATTGGGTATGACAATGGGCTCCTGTAATTCCAGCTCTTGGGAGGCTGTAAACAGGAGTCCAATCTAGTAGTGAGAACCTGAACACCCTATAGACCCTTTCCTATAAAGAAACAGAAAAGTTATGAATTTTAGTAGAAAACCAAATATCTCTCTTTTAACATTCACATAAGTGTTTAAAAGTAAAATATATTACAGATTAGAATTAAAGATCATTTCCATCTGACAGTGGGATTTAGTAAAAATACCTGTGAGATTCTGTGAAGGAGTAAAGAGAAAATGTTTTGTGATTTGAAATACTTTATACCACTTTATCTAAAAGTTAGTTTCTTTTTATTGACATTATATTGGATCATTTTATTAAAATGAAACATCAAAGAAATTCAGTATATATGCATGTACAATGGTACATAATGGTAATAGTCAGTCATGATTGTACACATACATATTTCCTATGAGAAAACATAGGCGTTATTTACTTCGTAACTACCACAGAATCAGAAAAGCTGCCATTGTGAGACATCATTTTAAGCCCAGAACTTAGGAATCTAAGATTATCATCACAAGTTCTAGGCACGTCTGAGCTACATAGTAAATTTAATGCCAATCTAAAAAAACATAAGAAGACCTTGAAAAAAGAGAACTAACTAACTAACTAACCAAATAAGTAAATATATAAATAATAAAATAGGTAATGCATGCTATCAAAATCATTGTGTACATAAACAACAAAAACTTTCATTTGCTGCCAAAGGAAAATGTAATTACATGTTGAAAAAGAGATAAACACAGAGGGTGAAAAACTATTAGGTGTAACTCTGGACTGACAGTGAAAATCAATCATAAAGTGAGCAAAAACAAGTATATTTAAAATTTAATGAGCATTTATGTGATAACTATATTATAAAGAAAAAGTCAAAGAGAGTAGTGTTATATTAATTACAATCTATTCCCTCTAAGTTAGCCATCTATATCAATCATAAAATTTTCTGAGTCTTAAAAATAGACTTATAGAGAAAAATGTAAGATTTTCTCATAAAGCTTAGCTGTGTCATCTAACTGAAAGTAATCTTGAAGTCTTATGCCATGAAATGTGCACTAATCTTAATTTACTTCTTAGTTTTATAATGCTTGCCTGAGCGTTTCCATCAGTGAACTTTCCTGTTACTGAGGCAATTTAAAGGAAGAAAGGTTCATTTGATCCCATTTCCAGTGAGTTCAGTACAGAGTCAGAAGCTCCAAGGTGGATGCACCATGGAGGAAGGAAAAAGCATAGGATGACAGCTCTCCTCAAGGTAGCCAGAAAGGAGCCTGGAAAAATGCTAAGCCCATTCAGCCCACTCCTTCAGGGACCTGTCAATACCATGAAGGCTTCTCTTCACAAAGTTACATTTTTGGAGAATATTTTAGATTGAAACTATAACAATTTATCTACTAAATATAAAATATACAACTATTTTAACCTATTTCCTGCGTTCTCCTTCTTCTTTATGCTCATCAATCATGGTTTCATCATTTTGTAATGGTTTTCTATCTATATCTATAGTAAATTTACTGAGAAAATTTTCATTATTTGTTGACTTTTTAAAAACCTAGGATATTACTTATGATTTCATTTTCTCTATAGTCTCATGTAAATTATTTGTTTCTTTAACTTGGTTGCTATTATTTTAGAAATTTCACATATATCTTCCATTTTCCTAACTTATTATCTTTTGGGCTTACTCTGTGTGGCCTGTATGTCTTAGGATGAATCTTCTTTTTGGATCTTGTCATTTTATATTTCAAAAAAATTAAAATATTTTTTTTTCTGTACTGATCCTTGTAAGTTTTTGTATTAGGTATCTTTATCACTATTGTGAAGGTTTTGCTAAGAAAAGTAGGCACTTCACGGATGCCTTTTGTGTGTAGCAGGTTCTTGGTTTGTGTTTCTCCCTAGGTCCTACCTTTGCAATTAATTAAGAATGAGATGTGTGAATCTGTTTTGCTCAGTCCCTAGTCCTTTTATGTTGGGGTGTAAAGAGGCTATGATCCCATAGCTCCCCAGTATTGTTATGGAGGCAAGAACAAATAATTACCACAGATATGACACCCTAGCCAAAGTGGTATGATTAGCAATAGCAATAGCATTAAACACAATTTAAATACTTGAAAATATAGGAGAAAAATACAGTTACACAACACAATTATTGGTAAATTTGGAGCAATATGTTTCCCCTTTATAGAGTGTTTATTACCACTTGGTAGGGAAATATCAGAAGGATAATGGATAGAATGGAGATATCTGACAAGAATAAAGTAGATGCAAGGATGGAAGGCAAAGGATAATTTCACAAGGTTTATGAAACTGGTGAACAGAGCAGAAGAGAAATAATGAAGGAATTAAAAGTTATATTAAAAGCTAGAGAAACATCTTGAGTAAAATTGAAGAGTTTCTGATCATAAAGACAGGGTCACAGATAGATATCAGAAAAAGAAAGATCATTTAAAAATAATACGGGATCAAGAAGTAAAAATTCAATAGCAGAAAGACGATGTAAAGAAAAACAATGTAACATTGGTAGATGTTAATGAACAGATAGGAGGGAGTCAATACAAAGACATAAAAAGAATATTTGCAGATTTAATAGAAAATATCCATGGCGAGGGGGACAGCTCAGTAGAGTAAGCACTTACACGGCAAGTGCAAGGTCCTGAGTTCAATCCCTAATATCAGAAGCAAAATAGGGGCAACCCACTCAGGTCCCCTTCTGTCCCTCTTCCCAGACAGAAGCTTTCTTTCTCTTAATAAACCTATTCTGCTCATAAAAAAAGAAGCAAAATAAATAAATAAAAAGAAATAAAGTTTTGCAAGAATGGGAAAAGAATCTGTTATACAAAGAAGTGACACATCTAGAAATATAATCTTTTATGATTAAAGTAAATCTTCATATCAAATATATAATATAATAATACATATAAATTATGTGTAATGTATGTAACACATTATGTTAAATAATGCCTATAATGTACATAATATAATAATAATCCAAATCTCAGAAATTTAGTACAAGAAGTAGCAACAGCTCCTACCCAAAGGACTCCCAGAAGCCAGTATAGAGAGCAGGAGCCACCTCAATCAGCAGGACATCCTTATTGCCCCTCTTGCAGACACCCCTTTTCCTATCCTGAATGCACATTCTTCCCCACCCTTGCCATTTAGGCCCCTGCTTGGCTGTATGCACTGTCTGTATTGCACTGAGAAGGGAAGGGACAAAAAGAGTGAGGTGGAGAGAGGATAAGTTCGTTAGTGACCCGCTAAGACCCAGCCCCACCAGCCTGAGCTTCCTGGCCTTTCAGAGGCCAGGGGGCAATGTGTGATGGGAGAGGTTTCTGGGCACTGTCTCACCCACCCCCCAACCCCCGCCACAGTCCCTGGTTGAGCAGGTGCTTCTGGGTGGGCCAGCCTCTAATTTGCACACCCGAAAATCACAGAATTGAGTTTAGATAGATTGATTTTTATAACTTTTTTTTGGAGTAGGGGTTGGGGGCGATCATTTAATTTAAATCATTAAGATTCCCCTGCCCAAACTCAGACTCCTGTGTACAGATGCTATTTAGAGAGAATCAGAAAAATGCCAAGCACTTTTCTCTTTGAATGTGCTATTTTTATAACTGAACTTGTATATATGTATAAAGAGAGACACATCTTTTCTTTTACTAACTGGATAAAAAAATCTTAAATAAAATGGAGTGAGATAATTTTATGTAAAAAAAGAACAGAATATTAAAAGCTATTAGAGAAAAGAAACAATGACCTATAAATGAAATTCCATCAGTATCACAGATGTCTCAACACAAACCCTGAAGTCAAGACAAGCTTCAAGAAAGTATTTCAAGACCTCAAAGAAAATAACTGTCACCCAGACTGATATACCCTGAAAAGCTATTTTTCATAATTAATAGAAATAAGATACTTCTATGATTGTAGTGGTTGATACAATGTGTCAACACGGCTGAATGACTCAGCGGCCCGGTTCCCTGTTGGTGGGAGCCTCACTTTGGGGTACAATTGGTTCCTCCCTGTAGCATGACCAGGGACCACCTAGGTTATGATTGGCTTTCCTCCTAGAGCGGGATCAAGGGGTATGACTGGTTCCACCCTAGGGCACAATGGGCCCATAACAGAATGACTGAGCACAAAGAGACTTTTTAAAGGGCTGAAGAAGGAGTTAACACTTCACTTCGTCGGAGAAGCTTCAGTCTTCGCATTCAGACTGGACTTCATCGTCTGTCTTGCAGTGCAGCCTCTTAGGCCTCCAGCTTCGATCTTTCACCATCTGTCACATACTCTTCAGCATTCTTTACAGACACTTCAGTCTTCCACCGCAGACCCATCAGCCGATGGATAGAGACTTACACAGAGTGCTGCAGTGAAGTCCAGACCACAGAACTGAATCCTTCAGCCTGGAGCATGCAGACGCCCTCTGCACACTTTCACATCTGACCCTGTGACTGACTATTGTAAGCCAACCTTATAATTTCTTATAGATTGTATATTTTGTGTTAATATCCATTCCTTACATCTGTTTTGTTCCTATAAGTAAAACCCAGACCAATACACCAGACAAAAGTAAAAAGTAACTAAAACAGAATTTGGTACCAGAGAAGTGGGGTCATTGCTGTGGCTATACCTCACAATGTTGATTATAAGCTTTTGGAAATGGCTTATGAGAACAGATAGCAAAGGTTCAGAGATGTTGGCTACAAGTGAAGCGCTGGAAATTCTTTGGCTGTTCTGTAGGGGAGATTCTGGTCAGAGCTTAGACCAGAAGACTGACAGAAGTCCTGCCTGTAAAGACCAGGCTGAGGAGATTTATACTGGGAAAAAGGACAGCATTGGTCAATGGACTCCACATGATTTATGCTATGGATTGGCTGAACATCTGTCGGAATTTTGCTCATGCCCAGACACTTTGCCTAAGACTGAGATTAAGCATTGTGGACTGATTAATCTTTCAAGAGATATTTCAAAGCAGCAAACTATTAGGGTAGTGCATGGTTGTTATTGCCGGCTTTTAGCCAGATCTATGCTGAAAATCAAGAGCAAAGAGTCAAGCAAGATGATATAAAATGTGAGTTTGGCTAGAAAGGAAACACCAGGAAAGATCTGTATTGCAAAATGGAGCTGAGAGACACTCCATTGCTGGAAAGGAACCAGAGAATGAAAAGAATGGCCTGAGGGCATCACAAGAGGTGGCAGCTCTCTACCCTTTGCAGTCTCAGAATTGCAAGGGAGAGAGGTTTTGCCTTGAGAAGGAAGCCACAGAGACCCAAGTACCAGAATGGTGGCAGCAGCCAAACCAGGTTCAAAAATAATGCAGGCATGGAGAATTCATTCCTCAGAATCAAGGTCAGAGTGTTCATTAGTCTAGGCACTCGACCTCTACAACTAAGATAAAAGGAAGCCCGGCTACTGCTCCAGCTGGCAGCAGACCTTGGCATCATCCACGTTGCATTTGTTTTAGGCTCATTCAGAATGCAAGAGCTGTTAGTTTAAGAAGACTTCCATTTCGATTTCAGAAGAAGGCCTGGGAGGCCAGGCAGTGTGTCCCTGAGAGGGCAGCAGAGAGTGAGAAGCCAATTCAGTGGAAACCCCAGAAGTTTGGAAAAGCAAGGAATGTGGATCGTGCAAAGAGTGAGCAAAGCTGGCCTAAGAGGGAAGCCATGGAAATCATCACCAAGGGTCATAGGAACAGAGCTGCAAGGAGCTCACAAGGCGGTACAGACTGCTTCAGATGTTCCAGTCGGAGCTATGGGATTTAATTTTTACCCTGCTGGGTTTTGGACATGTGTTGGTCCCAGTGTTTTGTCTTATCCTGTTGTTTGCAACTTTTGGAATCATAATGTTTATCTTATGCCTTTGAATGTTGGGTATGTTTAACTTTTCTATTGTACAGGGGCTCACAGTTGAGTTTGCCTTGGATCTTGGAGGAGATTTGGGATTTGGACGTTTCAGCAATGCTGAAACTGTTGGGACTTTGGCAACTCTTCCAAATGGACTAAAATGTCTTTTGTACAAAGGGATATGTATGAGACTTTAAAAGTCCAGGGGCATAATGTTATGGTTTGTGTACAGTTGTCCCCCCAAAGCCTCATGCAATCATGGGATGTGGTTTCTATAGATTGAGACTTGATTCATGATCCCTGGGATCAGTCTGAGTACAGCTGAGACTATGGGTGTGGGCTAGGGCAGATATTCTAAGGCAGAGAGCCTGAATGTAATATAAACAGAGACAGAAAGATAGACTCAGCTGTTGCTCTCTGCTGCCCTGGTTGGTTGGTTGCCTCTGTTGAGATTGTTGCTGTTTGCCCTGCGATGAACTGAACGCTCTCTGCCCGGTTCCACTCAGCCTTGGGCCAGCCAAATATGAACTGAAACCACCAGTAACTGTGAGCTAGTAAACCTTTCCTTCCTTCATTTTGAGTGTTGGGTATTTGTCCCAGAAACAAGAGGAAAGTAACTAAGACAATGACAAAGAACAACAATTCTGCTTGCAATCAGTGTGAACTTCAAGCAAGAATGAGTGAAAGAGATAAAGAAAGTCACTACAAATTTCTTATGAAAAACTTTGAGAGGAAGAGGCAACGATCACAATATCTTTGTACCAAATATGGGAGATCCTAAGCCAAATAACAATAAAACAATTTTAATGGAGACCTTAATATCCCACTCTCACAAATACAAAATATCAGCAGAGGTATAACAAAACTCAACCCAAACTGTGAACAAATGGAGTTCATATATATTTGCAGTGTGTTCCACTGATGCATTCTTCTAGATGCACATGGGATGCAAGTGAAAACGAAATGAAATTGTCCCACATATATTATCTGACCATAGTGCAATGAAATTGGAATTTAATGACAAAAGAAACTGCAAAACTCCACAAACACATGGAAATTAAATAACACAATACTGATCATTCAATTGATCAGAGAAGAAATAAAAGAAGAAGTTAAACAATATCTATAATTAATAGAAAATGGAGATACAACATAGCAGAATCTATGGGACAGAATGAAAGCCATGATAAAGGGAAATTTGTAGTGGTGAGTTCACCCATCAAGAAGTTATAATGAGCACAAGTAAGCAACTTAACATTCCATTAAAGCTTCTAGCAAAAGAACAAGTGATGCCCAATTCTGCACAAAGAAGAAATGGTAAAGATCAGAGAAGAAATTAATGAAGTTGAGTTTAAGAAAACAATGCAAAGAATTAATGAACCTAACGAACTTGGTTCTTTAAAAGAATAAAAATATAAACCCCTAAACAACCTAATCCAAAAAAGAAAAGATTCAAATTTATGCACCGAGGAATGAGAAGGGGGAAAATCTATACATCCTTTGGAAATTATGAAGATAATTAATACCTGGTTTGAAAACCTTTATTTTCATCAAATGGAAAGCACAAAAATTGGACAAATTTCTAGAAACATATGAATTACCAAAGTTGAATCTACAAGATATAAAAACTCTAAGTGACCCAATATCAGTTAATGAAATAGAAAACATAAACAAAAACGTACCAACAATAAATGGGATTGTCGTTACTTCAGCCTGATAAAAGCTATTTGTGAAAAATCGACAGCCAACATCATACTGAATATTGAAACATTGAAAATTTTTCACTCTAAAATTGAGAACAAGACAAAAAATGTCTATTATCGCCACTCCCATCCAACATAGTTCTGGAAAAAAATAGCCACAGTAACTAAATGAGAGGGAGAGAGTAAGAGAGAGAGAGAGAGAGAGAGAGAGAGAGAGAGAGAGAGAGAGAGAGAGAGAGAGAGAGAGAAACAGAAAAACAGAGCCACAAAGAAAGATAAAGAAAGAAAAGGAATAAGGAGAGGTGTTAGTCACAGTTGAAATGATGCTGTACATAGCAGAACACAAAAACTCCATTAAAAAATTCCTAGTTTTTTTGTTTAATTTTATTTATTTATTTTTTCTTGTTTCAGAACCTTTGTTTGTTTATTCACTCATTTCTGTCGCCGGCTCAGCCCACCCCGAGGGCAGGGCTGGCGCAGCATGTGGTGCCAGGGATCGAACCATGGTCCCTGAAGCCACCCAAGCTTTCCCAAGCAGGCACTTTAGACCACTGAGCCATCCCGCCAGGCCTCTCCTAGGTTTAATAACAAAATTCAGCATCATAACTGCATACAACATTCAAAAATCAATAGAATTCCTATACATAATTCAATTATTGATTAATGAATTTTCAATTAGTTTTCTTTTGACTTCATTTTGCAACAAAGTTCCCTAATATCTAATCACAAATTACTGCTAATTGGTCAAATACACAAATTCAAATTAAATTTGGATAAAAATCAAATTTACTTTCAAAATTTTGTAATGGGCTGTTCAGGAATGCAAGTTTCTCCCCAGAGCAGCATGTTGTTGCAGAGTGTGCACCATGAAGGGAATGCCAGCATTCTGTAGCAATTGGAAAAATAGAGTCGTTTTGTAAAAGTAATGAAGAGATTTGAATGTTTATGTATCTCAATTGCTCTGCTCTCATTGTTGAGACAAATGCCGGACACCCAAAATGAAGGAAGGAAAGGTTTATTTAGCTCACAGTTACTGGAAGTTTCAGTGCATACTTGGCTGGCTCCAAGGCAGGGGGGCATATGGCAGAGAGCAGCAGTTCATGGCGGTGGAACAGCAACTATGGCGACAGGCCAACAACAGCAACAGAGAGACTAACTCTCTTGTATTACACTTGGGCTCTCCACCTCAGGCTGGGTGTAGCAGTGCATAATCCCACCAGTACTAAAACCCATAATTCCAGCCTTGGCTCATCCATGATCCCAGGGGATCATGAGGTAATGTCAAACTCTAGAAGTCTCCACCCTAGGACTGCACGATGCTAGGCGGGGACAATTACACACAAGTCATAACATACCTTTTTCCAGCTCACTGTGTGGTGACTTTCTGCCCAAGCACTCCAAAATTTGTTGTCTTAGTCTTGTCTGTGATATTCAAACTTATGCCATATATATGAGAGTGTCAATTTCGGATTCCTCTCTTCTGTTGTACTTGTGCTCCATTAACCATTCTACAGTTCTTTCACAATTATAATTATTTGATGAAAGAATTTACTGACTTGCTGTAAAAATAAATTTTCTTTATGAATTTAAGGTTAAGTGTTAATAACAAAATCAAAAGGGAAATGTATCATGGTTTGGTCTAGTAAAGTAGTTCACATCAGGGCACATAAAGCAGTGGGAAAATACATAAAGTGTCCATGGAATGTGGAATGTAAATGAAAATGAGCAATGAGTATTTACATCGTCAGTGAAGCAAGTTTAAAGATCACTGATCAGTAACATTTAGTTTTAACTTTTTCTGCTGCAAAACATTTTCTGTTTATAAAACACTCAGCGAGTCCTGTTTTCTGCACATGTTTTGCAACTTTCCTGTGACCAGGAGCATTCAGTGAAAGTAGGAGAAAGAAAACACCTAAGTATAGTAAAAGAAAAACGCACAAAACAGAAAGTCTTAGGAACTTACTGTACTCTTGTACTGAAACCGGAAATAGTCAGTGCAAAGGGACCATATTTTCCTTCTTAAAATTTTCAGAAATTGTGGAGCTGCTTTGAATTTCTCATGTCCAATAAAGCCTTCCAATTAAATTTAAGTCTCTGATCACCAAGATGATATTTGGCTCCGAATATTTTGTTGATATTACTTTCTCTTTTAATTAAACAGTACTGCTGTATGTGGAATTGTTAAATAAAATGTATAATATATATCATATTCAAAATAGAAATAAAGATCATTTTCAGAGCTTCCTGGTAATTCTTTTCCCTCACAAATTGTTGGGAGAATTTTTTTTTTCCCTTAAGACCTCTTTTAAGACCTGTAGTATTTCTTAGAATTATGTACAGTCAAATTGGTTTATGAGAATATTCAAAAAGAACTAAAGGAGACAAAAAGATAAAGGAGAAAAACAGTGAGGAAAAAGAGAAGGACCAAGATAAAGTCAGTTTCTTATGAGCTTTCTTTGTAGGTGACAGGACAAACTCATAACAATGCAATACAAATAAAGCAAAGTACTGTATTGACAAACTACTATAAGTTACCAGAGAAAAGGCATGACTGGAAAAGCCTTGTATTCTTCCTGAATTCTAACATTTCCCTGGAAGGCAACACTTTTTCCTAAAGCTCCAAAAAAATCACAATGTTAAACCTGAGAAAAAACACCATACAAAAGACTTCTCTAGTGGGAGGTGTGCGTGCGTGTGTGTGTGTGTGTGTGTGTGTGTGTGTGTGTGTGTGTGTGTGTGTGTGTGTCTGCCCACCTGGCTGCACTAAAAATAGCATAGCACAAATGACTTACAAACACAACAAATGCATTCCTCTTTGCTTGGAAGTTCGTAATTGTTATGACAGAAATGTCTTGAATGGTGGAAGGGATGATCAAGCTACGTGGAATCTCAGGGATAAAGTCAATAATCCTATTCATCAGAATCGTACCCTCATAATCTTATAGCTTCCCACAGTGTACACTGTTCAGTGCAATCACATTTCAGGGTATGAGTCAGTAGTTGAGCTTGCTTGGAGGCACGGAAACAGCCTTTATCAAGAGCAACAGATGCCAGGTACTTTCTGGGGAGAAGGGTCATCCCTCAGACTGCACAGAGAGCTTGGCTGAGATGTACCTACAACATGTAAAAAGAAAAAATAAAGCAGCATAGGATAGGCAAAAATCCCTGAATAATGGAAAAATCTTGACTATTGGTTCAGTACTTGAAACTTCAATAATTGACACCAGGGCAGCCAAATAGCTCAGGGGACTAAAGCACCTGCAAGCAGGTGCAAGGGCTGGGGTTGGATCCCTGGGACTGTCGCACTGAGAAGACAATTGACACTGGGCTCTTGGGAGGCTGTAAGCAGGTGGATCACCCTGAGTCTGATCTAGTAGTGAGACTCTGAACCCGCTGTGAGCCTTCCCTAAAAAGTACAAATAATAATAATAATAATAATAATAATAATAATAATAATAATAATAATTGACATCAGTTAACCATCCTAGAAACAGAGAGGTATGGATATGCAAGCTCACAAAGAGAAAGTCAGAACACTGCTATGTGGAAACCAGGGATCCCCACTATATTATCTATTCCCAAAGTCAGCCAAATGTCCCCGTTTGGAAATAAGAGGAAAAAATGAACTTATACTGAGATGAGAGCCTTAAAGAGCCTATGCCACTTGACTGCAGACAAAACACTAATGTGGAGTAGGCCGATAACTTTTACAGATTCTATTTTTAAAACTGCTCTAAGATTGAGGAAAAGATAGCGATATTAAAGATGCTATAAATTAAAGGGTTTTAAATGGTGCTTTCCACCCTCTACCCTACCATAGAGAATTTTATCATGGCTCTTGTGGAGTAACTAGCAGTTTAAAAATCCATACTTACAGGCCTCCTTTGAACGTGAGGACAATAAATCATAGCTACTTTCTATCCAAGCAGGAAAATATTCAAAACTCCAAACAAATTGACTTAGAACGCATTTTCATTTCTTTCCATTTTCACATTTTTATTTTTTCCGTGCTTTACTTCTACTTCATGTATATTTTTAGGCACGGAGGAATTCTATTATTACAATTTTGTTCTAACTGCATGGAAAATTGGCTATGTAAACACTGTGGACAGTTAGGATATATCCATTAAGTGCATACTAACATTGAAATATTTCTAGGATAGGCGTTTAGTTTATGACGTAATTACTCTTATGAGGATAGAATTGAAATGTGTGTTGAGAAGCAATTAGTTGCTTCTTTATGAAGCTTTTCCTTTGGTATGAATAAATGCAACAGGAGAAGTTTTTGAGTTTATGCTTTGAGACACTGTTATGTCCAATTAATGCTTATCTTTCTTGGCTAACTTATTTATACTTGAAAAGTACTGGTCCACTGTACTATAATATTTTCAATAGTGTAGACTATATTTGATGCTTGGAGGGATTTTAGTTTGCTCATTTTGAGGATCTTTGGGCTTTTTCTGAAAATAGCTTAATGCTTGAAATTCTCCCTGAACTAGATTATGAAATACTTTTCATGTAGAATTACATTTATTGCTTGTTGCAAATGCAGTCCAATTAATTTAAAGTGAATCAGTTGTTTATCTACATTTAAATTGGTGACTTCATGTGAGAATTTTAAAGCTCATTGAGCAAAACCATTTTAGGTAATTGTGAAATGTACAGAAATTGGAATGTTTTGTTTCATTTTGTATTGTGGGTAAAACCGCTGCAATCATTGGTTTTATTCAGTGATTGGAAACAAAGGAGGCTAAGCATAGCTGGTATGCATGAGACACTCTTACATATAAAATATATAAAACAGCAGAACTATAAAATTACTTACAAAATAAATTGGATGAGTGACATAACTGTATATTTAATTGCAGGTTATGGCTTAAGTGTTTTTGTACATAAACAGAATTATACCTGCTCAGTTTTATCAACAGAAAGCTAAGCAGAAGGAATATTACTGGCTCTGTGCATAATACTGGTTTTCTGAAATTCTACTAAGATTTCTTTTTTGGCCTTACCAAACAGAATTTGTATATCTTTGTGCAACTCTTGAGATCATGCATTCATTCCTGTGTCTTTATATTTTATGACACAAGTTGTTGAATTGCAAAGGGCCTTGCTTTTAGGCACTAGGTTGATGAATATAGTCTCTACTTAGACATGAAGCTAAGAAGTCATTTCTCTAATAATTCTCCCACAGAAATTCATCCTAAACTTAACAGCACAAAATCATTGTCATTGGTAGAAAGACTTAAAATTAGGTTTGCTTTACCCATCTCCTATCCTCATTATGCCACAGAACATCTAAGACTAGTAATTGTGCTTTGAAAGCAAGAATAAAATCTGTGTAATATCAAGGAGTGAACCAAAAAAGCAGGGAGGGGTGGCCAGATATCTCTGTGGATTAAAGTGCCTGCTTAGGCAGGCATAGGGGCAGGGGTTCATTCCCCAGCAGGCCATGCCAGCCCTGCCTCTGGGACTAACTGAGATAGCATATGAGAGTGGACATGGTTGTGCTTGTCTCTAATCATAGGGCTTGGGAAGCTGAAAACAGAAGGATCTCTATGAGTCTGATCTGCACGGTGAGACCCTGTACACCCTGTACTACAGAGAGAGGAGAGAGAGAGAGAGAGAGAGAAAGAGAGAGAGAGAGAGAGAGAGAGAGAGAGAGAGAGGAAGGAAAGAAGGAAGGAAGGAAGGAAGGAAGGAAGGAAGGAAGGAAGGAAGGAAGGAAGGAAGGAAGGAAGCACAGTAGATCAAAACAGGTCACACACTAATCAACCCAAACTAAAAAATGTGAAGATTCAGACTCTACTCTTCATGAAACCAAAGTATGTGAACAAATCCAATACTTGTTCATATGGAAAAGTACTTGCGTTCTAAGAATATGTGATGAAAAGACAGTGTAAACATTTGCTGCAAAGTGATCTAAACATGATAGGCATTTTATTCACTAAAATTGAGCATTAAACTGAATCATAATGTCTACAATTTTCATTAAAGATAGTAGGGCATTTTATTAATACTTAACATTTGGAGTACATATAAAATTTTAAAATATGTAAAAGATGTAGTTAGTCCCACAGCTGTACAGGATGTGTAAGAAAGACTTACTCAATGTGTCCACATCTAACCACAACACCTGTGCATATGCTGCTTCTCAAGACAAAAGAGAATGGCAGATACTTTGTACCCATGATATATCTAGACTGCGCAAACCATGGAAATCTATTTTCTTCAACATCTCCCAAAGGAACAGAGTTGTGCCAACAACTCAAACTGTCACTCAGAGAAAGCCATTTTGTATTTGTGAGCTCCAAACAGGTAAAATAAGTTCACAATTTTAATGTGTCTAAATGAATGTAGTTTATCAGATTAACAAGGGGATACTGACACATGATAGGGCAGAATTCAAAGTTTCCCAGGCACTTTGCCTCTAATACTTCCTCTTAACTTCCTAGGGCATCTTGCCCCAAACATCCCTCCGTTTCCTAGATAACCTACCCAACCCCAGTGCCACCCCTGCCCCACTCTGATCTTGGCTCACTTCCTCTTGACCTATGTTGGTCTCAATTCACTTCCTTCTGACATAAATAAAATTAAAAGGAAGATAAATGATGTCCACCTAAATCTAGCTGTTCCATCTCACCCTGAAACTCCTGTTACCTGGCTGCTCCAGCCCACGATTACCCTCCCTGAGAGATTCTATAAAGTCTCCTTCACTGTTGTCTTGCTCCACTAGACAGCCAGCCTGATTGATGCCCCCAATAAATCTTCTATTCACATCAGAATGCCTGGGCTGGTTGATGGCATAGGTTTGAACCTAACAACACATACATTAGTCTATTTTGAAATTGGTGCAAATTTAATATTTAACAAAATAAATGATGCATTTGCTAAGGGAGAAACAAGTAGATCATTGGAAGACAGTAGGGCAAAAAATATGTTAAAAAAAAATCCAACAAGGACCAGCCAAATAGCTCAGTGGGCTAAAGCACCTGCTTAGATTTTTTTTTTTCTTGTTTCAGAACCTTTGTTTGTTTATTTATTTTTATGTCTGGCTCAGCCTGCCCTGAGGGCAGGGCTGGTGCAGCATGTGGTGCTGGGGATTGAACCGCGGTCCCTGCAGCCACCTAAGCTTTCCTAAGCAGGCGCTTTAGACCACTGAGCCATTGTGCCGGGCCCTAAAGTACCTGCTTAGGCAGATGCAGGAACTGAGAGTTTGATCCCTGGCCTACAGTGCCGGCCCCACCCTCAGGGTATGCTGAGACAACAATTGAGACTGGTAGGGTAGCACATGCCTGTAATACCAGCTCTTGGGAAGCTGAAAACAGGAGGATCACTAAAAGTCTGATCTGTGAAGTGAGACCTTGTACGTCCTCTACTAAACACAAAAATAAAAAAATACAAAACAATGGCTTTTCAATTTTTTGAGAAAAGTTGTAAACAAAAATTGTTGGATAGTAAAGCTTTTGAATGAAGAACAAAGGAATCATTTATCATCATAAACACAAGAAAAAACGGAAAAGGACACTGAATTAACAGTTATGCTTTATGCAAAATTAATTTAAAGGTATGTTACAGGCATAATTATAAAATGAAATAGAAAAATTCATGAAACTTAGGAAAAAATATAAAATATTAGAAGAATTTTAAAGAAATGAATTAAATATAGTCATTATATATATATATACATATATATATATATATATATATATATATATATATATCCAAGAATACAGTGAACTAAAGAAAAATTTGCAGATTTGCTGTCATAGAACTTAAACATGTGATATGAAATAAAGTAGCAAAGGCAAATTGCAGACAGAAAATATTTGAATTTTTTTTAATTTTATTTATTTATTTATTGTTTCAGAACTTTTGCTTGTTTATTTATTTTTATGGCCGGCTCAGCCTGCCCTGAGGGCAGGGCTGGCGTAGCATGTGGTGCCGGAGATCGAACCGTGGTCCCTGCAGCTGCCTGCAGTTGCTTTAGACCACTGAGCCATCCTACTAGGCCCCAATATTTGAAATTTTATAACTAATAAATAACATATATACATTGCATAAAGAACTCTGCAAACTCTGCATTAAAAGGGTAAACAAACCATTTACAAAATAAGCAGAGGAATGAACATACATTTCCTCAAAGAGAAATCAACAGTGAAGAAAAAGAAAGCAAGAAGATTCAGCATTATAAGCACAGGAGTACAAACACCAGCTTTATGAGAGATGCAACCAGATACAACTACATACCTATGAGAATGGCTAAAACAACACAAAAGATAACAAGCCAAAACTGATCAATACCAGGTGTGGTGAAAAGTTGGGAGCTAGTTTTGCCAGTAACACATTGCAATTATGGAATATTTGACTATGTATGCAACTACCTTCTCTTATATCAAAGAGAAGAAATGTACCAATAACCATTAGAAAATTTATCATGTCTACACCCTGTGCCCTGGATAACTACAATAAGGACAACAATACGCATTGTATCAATTATTATGAATGTACTACTAATGTGTTTTGAAACTGTCACATTGTAATTTCTTATTAAAAGTAATTAAAAAATCAAATACAATCCTTAAGTGCAGAGGTTACAGATATATTAAGGATGTGAGGTTTTCCTACGAACATGAAATGTCCTTCTGTACATTTTAATCTTTTTCTTGTTTTCATTTCTTCAGTGTTTTGAAATTTTCATTGAGCAAATCTTTCAACGCTTTGGTTAAATTCCAACACGTTATTTTCTTTGAACTGAAACTGATTTTTAAAGTTCAGTTGTATTATTTGTTTCCAGCATACAGGACTTCTGATGTTTGAGTGTTTATCTTGTATGCTTCAGATTTGTTCAACACTTGTACTACTTGCCTGAGGGGTCGTTCTTCAAGTGTTGCTTCATGTAGGGTAATGTCATATGTTATAAGGACCCGATTGTAAATTCTTCTTTCATTTTCATCCTGTCAATGTTTGCTTCATGTATTTGGAGTTCTGCACGTTGATCTATATGCTTCCTAATAAATTCAGCTTTTCAGTATCATGCAATGTTATTGTCTCTTACAGTGATTTTTATTTGAAGTTTCTTGCCTGTTATGAGATTCACCACCTAGTTCTCTTTGCATTATTAT